>SJXQ01006286.1:314047-414086 GCA_006408695.1 Aepyceros melampus | reverse complement strand
AGTCAGAGGTGGCCAGGAGGATAAACGAGGGAAATGAAAAGGGGTAGAGACAGATTCAGCCTGTAACCAGTTCTCTAAGTGTTCTTCATCATCTGGAACACACAGGGATTCACAGGGTTGGGTAGATAAGAGAGGGGAGAGGGAGGAGAGAGAGACAACCTACTGGGGAGAAAGGAGAGTCCAAAAGAGGAGAGAGTGGTCAAGCCAGTAGTCTCACTCTCAGGTAAAATTGGGTACTGTTTTTAAATGTAAAAAATTGACAACAAATACCAAAAAGCAAAGATTAAAAATTTAGAGTCGAGGTTGGATTTTCAAAAATACAATATTAAAGAAAAGAAGAAGAACAAGAAGAGAAGAAGAAAAAAAAAAGTCACATGGATTATTAAGGACCAACACTGACAGCCACTCAAAAAACAAACAAACAAAAAAATTGTATATATATGTATATACGGCATTTGCTTTAAAAATCGGGTCTTTTTTTTGAAAAGTGACAGTAAGTTATAGAAATTAAAATTAAAAGTGAAATAGAGAACTTAAAATTTTTTTAAAAAAAAAGAAAAAGAAAAAGAGAAAAAACAATCAAACAAAAACATCTACCAAAAAAAATAATAAAAAAAGAGAATGGTCAAAAAAATAGTAAAGATATTTCTGGCTCTTTTTCTGGTGGTGTAGGCAGTGTGGGGCCACTTCCAAGGTGGTTCCCTCTGTTTAGCTTCTTCTGTTTGCTGGTCTCTTCAGTGTCTGATTTCTGCCCTGACCCAAGGAGGGCGGTGGAAGTCACTTTTCTTTTCTTTCTTTTTCTTTTTTAGGCTCACTTGGTCAGTCGCGCTGTGGGGAGGGAGGGATGCTGCTACCAAATAGCTCTGGCGTGTATTCGCAGTGTCTCAGCCCCGCTGGGCCTGCCCCTACACCTGGCGCACACCGCTCAGGCTCTGTTTCTCCGCCGGGGACCGTCTGAGCCCGGCCCTAGGCTGTATGCACCTCCCTGGTCTAAGCCTCTCGGGCTCAATGCCCAGGTAGTCACAGATTCGATTGGGCCTGCGTTTTGTGCCCTTTCCAGGACCGAGCAGCTCAGGTGTTTGGCGAGAGCAGTCGCGCGGCTTATCGCCCTCTCCTGCTGCTCAGTTTTCTGGGTGTAGCCCTGGCACCTTTTGTCAGGCAAATTTTGACTGCCCAGCACCCCAAGAAGTCTTTTCCCGCTGTTCAGCTTCCTCTGTTTGCTGGTCTTTTCAGTGTCCTATTTTCGCCCTGACACAGAAGGGCGGTGGAAGTCACTCTTTCTTTCTTTTCTTTTTTAGGCTCACTTGGTCAGTCACGCTTTGGGGAGGGAGGGATGCTGCTACCAAATAGCTCAGGCGTATATTCGCAGTGTCTCAGCCCCGCCGGGCCTGTCCCTACACCCGGTGTACAATGCTCAGGCTCTACGTTTCTCCGCCGGGGACCGTCTGAGGCTGGCCCTAGGCTGCAGGCACCTCCCTGGTCTAAGCCTCTCAGGCTCGGCACCCAGGGAGTCGCAGACTCGATTGGGCCCGCGCCTTGTGCCCTTCCCAGGACCAAGCAGCTCAGGTGTTTGGCGAGCGCAGTTGCGCGGCTTATCGCCTTCTCCTGCTGCTCAGTTTTCTGGGTATAACCCAGGACTCCTTGTCCGGTAAATTGTATCTGTCCAGCACCCTGGGAAGTCTCAGTTAGCAAAGAAGCCTGCTTGCAGTTTGATCAGCAAAGTCCCTCCGGGGCTGCGATTGCCACGTTCCAGCCCTTACGGCTCTGGCTGCCTGTCGCCGGCGGGGGCTGGCGGGCAGCCGGCTATTTCTGTTCCGTCCTTTGTTCTGTGCGCGGTCCTGGCGGTGTCTTATGTTTGAGCTTTTCGCGTGGTAACTGTCCCACAGTCTGGTGTGCTAGCCTGAGTTAGTTCGCTCCGGTTACGCGTGGGCTTTCTGGCCCGATTCTTAAGAAGCGCCGCCGCCCGAGTCTCCCGCGCCTCCTTGCCCGGCCCCCACTTGCTAGTGGCGGGTGCAGGCATCTGCTCTGCCTCTCCGCTGGGGGAATCACCGCCGGGCTCGCAACCTGCTGGTCTCAATCACCATTCATTTTTCCTCCCTGCCATGTGCCTCCAAGACTCACCACAGATTCGGCAGTGAGAGTGCTTCCCGGCGTTTGGAAACTTCTCTCCCTTTAAAACTCTTTTCCCGGGACAGGACTCCCTTCCCGGGACGGAGCTCCCTCCCCACCTCCTTTGTTTCTCTTTTCGTCTTCTGTGTTTTTCCTACCTGTTTTTGAAGACAATGTTCTGCTTTTCTGGATGCCTTATGTCCTCTGCTCGCATTCAGAAGCTGCCCTGTAGGATTTACCCAGTTTGAGATGTTCTTTTGATGAATTTGTGCGGGAGAAAGTTGTCTCTCCGTCCTATTCCTCTGCCATCTTAGGCGCCCCCCCCCCATGCTTCTGAAAATTATATAAAGTTTTTTTTACTTTTATCTTCTCATATGAAGCTTATTCTTAGAACAGTCTCTCTGTTTTGGCTTTAAATACAATATGTAATAATGGTTACATATTATACACATACCAAGGAATTTTGCTTGCCCTCTATATAAACAAATGATGATGTAGTTTTAGTTCACTAACTCAGAGAAGAAAAATAACTTTATTTTCTGATAACACTTCTTAATTTCTAGTATGAGTTATCACTTCAACTTTCACTGGATTGAGGATTCTTAATCAAACCATTTTAAAATTGCCTCACTTCACCATTTACTCATCTTTAAATCCCAGGGTTTCAAGTGAGGAGGAGGGCTGCGTAGCACAAATGTGGGTTGGCATACCTGGTTTATCTTAGTATCTTCACTGGTGACCAATGAAACTCACAAAGTACAAGCTGTGTGGTCCCTAGCTTGGACCTGAAGCCATCTTGGAATCTAACCTTTTACTATTCTATATTTCTGTTCTTCACAAGTATAACAGAAGAGGGCAGGAATGACTGCACTATTAACTTGCCACCCTTAAAGGAACAAGAATAGACCTACTGATCCTGGGCAATGCCAGGGTATAGAGGAATTCTAAGAGGCTGTCTCAAGCCCCTTTTGCTTGGAAATATCATGTGGTAATTTCTGGGCTCAAACCTTAGTACACAAGCTTAGAACATAAGTTGAATCATAAATTTAGCATTTTAGCTCTTTTTTCCATCTTGTGTGTGTGTGTGTGTGTGTGTGTGTGTGTACTTAGTTGCTCAGTCGTGTCTGACTCTGCAAATCCATGGACTGTAGCCCACCAGGCTCCTCTGTCCAGGGGGATTCTCCAGGCAAGAATACTGGAGTGGGTTGCTATGCCCTCCTCCAGGGGTTCTCCATCCTTACTAGCCCTCAGTCTATTTCTCCTTATATCAAAAATACTACCTAGTATAGACTAAGAATAAGAAGTAGAGTTCATGCCAGGGAACTTGCCAGTGTTCTTTATGGCACCTGAAATCTATTGCTTATAGCTTGGATATTTCTATTGTCTGTAACCTAGATTGTGAAATTCAAAACCCAAGAAAGATTTTTGTTCTTGTTTTTTCTTTCTTTTATACCATGATCCCTTCCCTGAAACCTGGTACAGAAGCGCTTACTTGATTGCATGTGGAAATAGTCATGAATAAAAATAAAATATAAGAGAAAATACATGGGGGTATTAATTACAATACTGTCCCATTTAACACCAGCAGCAACATTATGGGCCATTTCCCAACGAAGAAGTAGTATGAAAAAATATTCAAAGGATTTCAAAGCTTTAAATTTTTTAAATTACTATCACCTTTAGAGGTTTTGCAACCATGCCCTTAACCAAATAACTAGTTGCTTAACTAGTATCTTGATCTCACCTTTTATTACTTTTAAACTTATTTGAGGATTGCATTATATTGCTCTAGAAAAACTACTACTCTTTGAAATGTACATTATCTAAGTCCTTTCCACTCCCCTCTGTGTGTCAACACCTCTCACGAGAACAGGTAACATTCAGAAACACTGAAAAGTGTTTGGTGCCCTGAAACAAAGATAATAAGGATAACTTTTTAAAGTGTTTATAATACCTTACATGGTTTATTTCAATTTGAAACAATCTTGATTGTCAACAAACCTTATAAAGAAGCTACTTTCAGAAGTATTTGTTAAAAACATCTTTCCCCACTAACTTTGCAGTTACTGCAAAATGCCAATCAGCTTTATAAAGTAAATTTAGTCTACCAGACTGAGCCTTAAAAGAAGACAGGAAATGATGAAACCACTTTTCACCATGGGTACTCCATTTTCACTGAAAAAAAAAAGACAACAAAACTTGATTAAGACATGTTGACAGGCTAAAAGCAGCCTTGGCCAGGGCAGAGGAGAAACTTAGTGCCTTAGTAATCAAAGCAGAGAACTTCTAAATAAGTAGTCTAGGAAATGTTTCATCTAGGGAAGGCACAAAGCCCGGCTGCACTAAGGTTAAAGCAATTACTGAAATGTCAGGGCTGCACAGCAAAGGGAAGCTACAAAGATTCTTATGAAGGGTGACAGGCATTTTTTTTTTTTTTTGCATTCTCTTTACAACTGTTTTCAATAAATGTGTACTGTGTGAGTTAGAGGTAGTTAGTCCAGGAATCTTTGGGACAGACAGCATCAGGAATAAAAGGCAGCAGCAATTGAAAGAAGTTTCTTTTAGATGTTAATGCTTTGCTGGAATTGACATTTTGGAGTCTCAAAAAGTTATTTGATAGCTTCAGTGAAGCACTGAAGGATGTTTTGTCCTTGGAGAAAACTAACAGACTGCTTGTAGTTTTTAGTCGCTAAGTTTTGTCCAACTCCTTTGTGATCTCATGGACCATAGCCTGCCAGGCTCCTCTGTCCATGGGATTCTCCAGGCAAGAATACTGGAGTGGGTTGCCATTTCCTTCTCAAGGGATCTTCCTGACCCAGGGATTGAATCTGCCTCTCCTGCATTAGCAGATGGATTCTTTACCACTGAGCCACCAGAGAAGCCCAACAGATTGCTATGGGGAGGATAACATAGGGCATGGGGGGACCCAAAGTCTTGGTGCTCTTTAGCCTTACAGAATGTATTTCAAGAGAATTTTTAGAGCTTTTAAAAGGATAGATCATCTTAGAATAAGTGCATACAACTAGTTGTGAGAAGTAAAACACAAACAGCTTCTCCTTCTTCCACCTTGCTTTTTAACGGTGTCTAGATACAAAATTTAAAAGTATTCTGTCCTTAACCACTTTCTCAGATTAAAGCACACTTGAAAGGAAATGGCAGGTTTTATATATTTTTTTCTTTTGCTTGGTTTCCACAATAATAATCACACCTATGTAGAAGTTCTGTATTAAAGACAAAGTGCTTGAATGGGCAGAATAGATTTTCCTTATGTTAATGCTAGTATCTATAATAAAATTTTTCTTCTCCTGTTCCTATGCAATCATGGGTATTTTCAGTTAGGAGGTTATCATTTCATTTGAAAGGTGATTTCATAATTTATATTATGAATATATTTTCTAATGAGTAAGCCTAGATTTTACTAAAGGTACAAACAAAGAGTAGATTAAGAAAGGAAAGAAGAAAAAACTCAAAGAAATATTAGAAATGTATATTTGGTATGGACAATTTCGGGCAATTGGACAGGACTTAGTCATTCAGTATAATTCAGTACACTTCATGGTGTTTGAGGAAAAATAATGCTTCTTGGTCTTAGATAAATGTACCATTTCAGAATATTTTTAAGACAGTATAAAATTAAATATAAGTAGTATGATACAAACAGTACATGATGAAGAAAAAAGATGTCATTGTTCTTAACCTTTCTTGGAAATAATATATTTTGGTCCAGGATAGGTTCACATTTGGGAAAAGAATGAAGAAAGTTTACAAGGAAGAGATGAGGTATTATTAGTAACTGAATAGTTCACATGACAATATGAGTGCTTTGCATCTAATAACTGGGAATCTTTCCTTTAATAGAAATTTGAAAAGTCAGTAGACTATGTCAACAACTGAATGAGGCAGCGTGGGTTACTATGTACCCTCCCTATTGATTTTGACAATACATTTAAAAACTAAGTTTAAATTTGCCATATAAATTGATCAATATTTATTCAGTAATATTATGTTCTGTGTCAATATTTGACTTTGTTTCTATCAATGTATTGCATCCAAATTGATGTCGTAGTAAGTTTTAAGAAATGAAAGCATTGCGACCTATTTTTGAAACTCTGCCTCACGTTACTTCAGTAATGCATAAGGTGTCTTAAAGAGAAGAGAAGCTTTCCTGCACCTATTTATTTTTAAAAAATAACATTATATAATATTTGATCCATTAAATCAATATTCCTTTTTATAAAAATTCTTTGGATTAATTAATTCTATCTCTGTAAAAATGACACACAATTTAGATGCTTTCTACTTCCACAAAAAATGCTTGCACATTTGCAGAATTGATCAGAAGTAATTATGATAATTTATTTTAGTTCTTCAGTAAGTTTTAACATGGATAAGTTCTCACAAAAGGAACTTTCCTGTCAAAGAGATCATGGAAAAGTATAAATCTGGATTTTATACTTTTATAAAATTTGCTGAATCAAATAAATCTGCATTCACCTAAAAAGCACTTAGAACTTCTGTTATGTTAGATATAATCAAATTTATAACCTACCTTCTATTTTTCTTGGTAATTATAGTGGCTGCTGTTGCTGCTGCTAAGTTACTTCAGTCATGCCTGACTCTGTGTGACCCCATAGACAGCAGCCCACCAGACTCCCCCGTCCCTGGGATTCTCCAGGCAAGAACACTGGAGTGGGTAGCATCATTTATTAAATATGTTTTGATTATGAAATTAATTTATACTCATCAGAGGAAATTTGGAGAAAAGAAAAAAATAGAAAGAAAAAGAAAAAAAAAGAGACATCACTTATAAGCCCAGTATTCAGTGCTGCCCACTAAACAAATTTGTCACATTTCAGAATTTTTTTCATTTTTTTAAGATAACATTTATCATGGTTTATTCATACCTATTTATGATATATTAGATAATGATTAGCTTCTCTATTATTTAAAATTATTTATATATATATAATTTAAATGCTGTAAGTATATGTTAGTATATATACTTTAACATAATAGTCAATACTATGTATTCAATTACTTTTCCAGGAACATTGCTTAAAAATATTATGTATCCCAGTGGCAATATAATTAAAAATTAATAATCTATTATTTATCATCAATTATATTAACTAATATCAATAAGCATAAATAAGGGAATAATTATACACACATTTGGTGTTCCTGGCTCTGGGTATTCTAAATTACTTCTAGATTTAAGTATGCATTAATATTAGTGTTTCTTACTAGAGTTAGAGTTGGGTCTATAAAACAATTAACATTAGGGTCAAATTAAAAATTAAGGTTGTGTATGGTTTGGTAGGGCTTCTCTGGTGGCTCAGATGGTAAAGAATCTGCTGTAAAGTGGGAAACCTGGGTTCTATCTCTGGACTGAGAAGATCTCCTGGAGGAGGGCACAGCAACTCACTCCAGTATTCTTGCCTGGAGAATCCCCATGGACAGAGGAGCCTGACGAACTACAGTCCATGGGATCACAAGGAGTCAGACATGACTGAGTGACTAAGCACAGCATAGCACAGCATAGTTTGGTATTAGAATTGCTTTTAGGTTATTCTAGATTTAGGTTTTATGGCCCAGAATTGTTCCCCAAAAGTGTGTGGGTGTGAGTTCATATTAAGTTTTAGAATAAGGTAAGGGTTAAGATTAGTGGAAAGAGACAGACCATAAATAATAGTTGTCAAACTGAGTAAAGTATGCCTTGAATTCTTCTCCAAACACTCTACATTTCTTCAGTTGCCTATTAAGGTGCAATACTCTCCACAAATTTGATTAGATATTCTAACTAAACTTTGAAACTAGCAATACTGTCTTGAAAAAGATTAAATTAAAATATTGTCTTATATTTCATTTACTTGATTTTTCAATTATCTGAAAATTTTAAATATTGAGGCTTGCATTTCATGACCTTATAGACGCTATAAATGCCATTCTTCTCTTGAAAGGCAAAGTAAAAAGTAAGAAGAAGAAAAAGAAGAGAAATAAGAGAGATTTCTTCATGAAAGCTGAAATTACTTCCATAAGGGGAACTTTTATTCTAATCCACAGAATTTTAATATTAAATATTTTAAAAAGCTCATTGAGGTATTATTTTTGTTGTTCAGTCCCTAAGTCATGTCTGACTATTGTTTGGGACTCCATGGACTGCAACAAGCCAGGCTTCCCTGTCCTTTGCTATCTTCCAGAGCTTGTCCAAACTCATGTCCATTGAGTCAGTGATGTCAGCAGACCATCTCATCCTCTGTCACCCCCTTCTCCTCTCGCCCTCAATCTTTCCCAACATCAGGGTCTTTTCCAACGAGTCAGCCTTTCGCATCAGGTGACCAAAGGATTGGAGCTTCAATATTAGTCCTTCCAATGATATTCAGGATTGGTTTTCTTTAGGATTGACTAGTTTGATCTCCTTGCTGTTCAAGGGACTCTTGAGAGTCTTCTCTAGCACCGCAGTTCAAAAGCATCAATTCTTTGGTGCTCAGCCTTCTTTATGGTCCAACTCTCACATCTGTATATGACTATTGGAAAAACCATAGCTTTGACTATATGGACCTTAGTCAAAAATTATTTTTAATAGTATTTGTAAATAATTTTATATGTAACAGTTGCTATATATAATTATTTATATAATTTTATTCTGATTACTAGACTTTAAAATCCATCTTTTGTACTCTGGTTTTGCAGAACATCTATGGTTATCTTCTTTTCTCAGTCTTTCTTACCCCCTAATATTCAGTTAACATGGTCAAGGCTTAATAAATTCTTCCTGTTGAATAAAGAATTCAAAATGTATAGCCAGCTAATGTTTCTTACACTTTATAGTGTCAATATAGAACCATTGCTTGGTTTCAGTGTTATTGTTGTATTTTATTTTCCTATCTTTATTTCAAGCTCTTTTATAAAAGCAAATTATGACTTTGCACCTATATCATAATTTTCTCCAGAAATAGGGTGTGTCAGTTTTCCCTAGAACATAGTTAGCAATTTAGTTTTGATGAATATTCAAATTTTATTTCTTTATTTAACTGGACTACATTTATTGTGGTTGGTTATTTTTAAAATATCTTACAATAAGTGCCCAAATCATCATCTTCCACTTAGCCACTTCTCCAGAGGATAAAGTAATGGGCACTTCCTGTGGCCTTAAGTGATTATTCCTGATTAATGTTTGTATCATATTGATTTTGCAAGAAGTTGCTTCCTGTTATTCTCTACCACATTTCCAACAGAGAATGATCTTTAAGCAGGTTGTTGGAAAAGTACGCTTCTACAAAAACCTTTAATCTAACAAGCAAAAAAATTAAGTTAAAAGATTATATAGTAAAATTGGAGAAGTCTGATAAATATACATTTTATATTCCTTAAGTTCTTAAAGTTGATTGAGAACTAATAGCATTTAAGAATGAAGTACAAAGCATTATCCTTGGAGGGCAATCGTATAAATAAGATCAGATACATAAATCATTTACTAAGATCAATTGAATGCTTTTTGTAGAAAAGGTGATTATCAAAATAAATATTTTGCCTTGTTTTGACCAAAAAAGGGAAAAATAATTTGGTGACAAAGAAAGAATATTTATAAGCCATGTCAATAAATATGCTATTAAGTCTTTATATGATATGCTTTTCTTTGTTAAATGAATCAATTTCAAGGTGACACATTTTGTTGCAATAATTGTTTCATAAAGTTAAACACATTTCAATTTACTTTAGTCTCCTTGAAGTAAAACTTAACAAGACCAGTAATGCACATTTTATCAGCTTAATTTAAACTTGAGCTTGTTTTTAAATCATACTGTAAGATTTTCCTTAAAAAAAAGAAAAAAACAGAAAACACTACAATAGAAAGAAACAAAACATGCTTCAAATACCTTCCTTTTATTTCAGTAATGTTGGGCATGTATTTTCCTAACTAAGAAGAACATTTTTTCTGTATTTCAGCGTCCTTTTCTGTTTTCCATCCAAATAATTTTAGAACTCACCATTGACTAAGTCTTCTATTCTAGATCAATGGTTTTACAATGTTTAGTCAAAGTTGTCAGACCTATGTTTCATTTTTTCAGGGATCACAGGTAGGCCTTTCTCAGCAAAAATTCAAAGTATGTGCCCAGTGCCCTACACTTTATTTCTATCGTCCTTTTATATTTTTCAGGTACTTTTTTTTTTTTTTGGTCATCTAGCTCCTTGTAACTTTTATCCATTAAACACTTGTATAAAAATCAAACTTGTCTGTATTATATCATTGGATATCAAAATCAGCCATTTTCCATTTAATTTGAGTAATATAGCTCAATGAGTTTACAAATAGAAAAAGAAATGCAGGAAGACAAAGTGGTTGTTTGAGGAGATCTCACAAATAGCTGAGAAAAAGAGAAGCAAAAGGCAACGGAGAAAAGGAAAGATATACCCATTGAATGCAGAGTTCCAAAGAATAGCAAGGAGAGATAAGAAAGCGTTCTTTGGTGAACGCTGCAAATAAACAGAGGAAACCAATAGAATAGGAAAGACTAGAGATTTCTTTAAGGAAATCTGATAGTGTGATGAGAATTGCTAAGCATTTTAGGAAATATGTGCTTGCCTGCCCCGATGAAGACTGGCCTTTGGTGGGGCTAGCGGTGTTCATTTTGCTTGCTCCATGGTCATTTTCCATTCCATATTATTGTACAGTATCCCCTTTAAAAATGGAACATTTTCATTACGTTTAAGGAGAGAATCGCATGCAGAAATATGGTTAGGAAGGCTTTTTTCACTTAACTTATGTGGAACTCAAATATCAAAGTGATTAACGTAACCAAGCTGGTGAAAATAACTTCCAGCACTTGATTTGGATATTCTGAGTATGTCTGCTTTCTCCCACATGGTATAATGTTGATTGTTCTCAGTTAGTCTCAATTTGATTGCCATCGACTTCAACTGGTCTACCCAGCAGCTCATTATCCAGTGAGAAATCTTCAGCACAAAGCTTTGTAAACCACTTCTGATACATTCAATCAGTCACATACCTTCTTCATACACAGCACAAATCTTTTTCTGTATTTCAGCTGTGTTTTTCCCTTTCATGAAGCAATAAAGCATAATATACTGAAAACACTGCCTTTTCTCCTTTCATCTTCAATATTAAAATGGCTATACAAAAATTCAACAACTTTAATTTTTTAATGGATGCTGATATGACAGCTGTCAATACAATCTAACAAAATTGTTTCAAATGAATTTAGACAACTAAGCACTACTAGAGCCATCTTATGGAAAAAAACTGAATGAACATTTTGGTCAACTCAGTATTATTCTGATTTTACAAATGAGGAAACTGTAGAGTTTAAGTAACACAGTGGGTAAACGTGACTTCTACTCTGTGCTCTTAATCACCGTGGGAAATTTTCTTAGACCTTCACATGCTAAATAATATTGTTTCATAATACAGAAACATGAGTGGTTGGATGGCATCACTGACCCAGTGGATATGAGTTTGAGCAAGGTCCGAGAGCTGGTGATGGACAGGGAAGCCTGGCGTGCTGCAGTACCTGGGGTTGCAAAGAGTTGGACACGACTGAGTAACTGAACTGAACTGAGTTATACAGAAACAAAACTGTTTGAATATAAAAGAGAAATTGAAATAGAATTACCATGTAAGACTTTGATACTTTTTAAAAGTCTTAAATAGAGTTGATAGTAGATAAGCAAAGAAGAAGAAAATCTGAATATCATATGGAATATATAAAACCTCATAGATATTTATCAATTTTATACAATGAAAACAGAACATGTGTTTTACTTTCAAATTCAAATGAGGAATGTCCAAAACACTAAAAATATGTTAGACCACCAAAAATGAAAAGACCCAATACATTCTAATGAATACATAGAAAGCCTGAAAAACAACACATTTGAACATAGTCATTAAGAGAGAAAAATAAAAATAGGAATTCCCCTTAAACAAGCCATTAAAAATGTAAAAATACTTTTGTAAAGATTTCTTGGGTCCCAACTTGCCTAATGTTTTAAAATTCTCTTTCTGTCACCCTGTCTCCCTTCCTTCCTGTATGCCTTCCTTCCTACCTCCCTGAATAAGTTAATCCACAGCTTTAAGAGTACATGCCTGGAAGGGAGACCTAGCTCTGTGTGGGATGCTGGCGCCTGACTAGGATGAAGAGGATGGCAGAAATTACAATAGCCCAGCAAGGGATACTGAATACTGAATGTGTTGAAAGAGGACTTTCCCACTGGGAGGGCAATGAGTGCCTGGTACATGCTTAGTCATGTCTGACTCTTTCCAACCCTTTGGGCTGTAGCTGGCCAGGCTCCTCTATCCATGGGATTTTTCAGGCAAGAAAACTGGAGTGGATTGCCATTTCCTCCTCCAGGGGATCCTCCCAACCCATGGACTGAACCTACATCTCCTGCATTGCAGGCAGATTCTTTACCCTCTGAACCCCTGGGGAGGCTCAATAGGTAAGAATCTGCCTTACAATATTGAAAGGGAAATAATGAAACTATAACAGAAGCCCAGGATAGGATGTCAGAGGTTATGGGAATGAAGAGGAATTCACATAGAAAGAGACACAGTAGTGACAGCAGGCCCAGAGCTAGGCTACATGGGATGACAGGGGCATCCAGCAACACATGGAGCCAATGACAGCAGTAATGGGCACAAACTTACATTCAGAGAGATGTAAAACAATGTAACAGATTTGTCACTGTCAGAGAAATGAGGAAAATATGTGAGTAGCTGGAAAGATGAAGTGTAAAATGAATCCTATGGAGGTGGGTTACAGTTGGATATATAAGTATCAAACTAAAGTTCTAAAGAGGTGTGTGTGTGAGTGTATCTGTGTGACAGAGACAGAGAGAGGCATAAGAATGTTGATGTTTTATTTTAAATATATAAGCCTATACTGCTGCTGCTACTGCTAAATTATTTCAGTCGTGTTCGACTCTGTGCAACCCCATAGACAGCAGCCCAACAGGCTCCCCCATCCCTGGGATTCTACAGGCAAGAACACTGAAGTGGGTTGCCATTTCCTTCCAATGCATGAAAGTGAAAAGTGAAAGTGAAGTCGCTCAGTTATGTCCGACTCTTCACGACCCCATGGACTGCAGCCTACCAGGCTGCTCCACCCATGGGATTCTCCAGGCAAGAGTACTGGAGTGGGGTGCCATTGTCTTCTCTGATAAGCCTATACACATGGTCCCAAATTTGGTATACTGACAGGACATATAAGCAGCAATATCCTAATAGCAATAAACACATCTAGTTCCTAGATCTTGGTTTTCACCATAATTCAACATTAAGAGGAACCAAGGTTCTTAGGAGAGAAATATTTCATTCCAGGGTTGGAGAAGGGAAGTGAACAGGGTGAACTTATACTGGTAGGACATGTCAAAAGGACACAGGAGCTCTGTTAAAGTGGCTCCTATTGTACAAATTTGAGATAATTTGGACATCAAAAGAAATAATGATAGCAATGGATTAAAACCAATGAGTAGAATGAGAATCCATGAGTTCATTCTGACTGAAATGAATGGATAAATAAATGAATGAGAAGAAAAAGCTTTTTGCTTGTGATCGAGTATCAGACAACAAGTACAAGAGAAATAATAGTAAAAATGGAAAGTCATCTTTGGTAACCAAGAAACAAAAAGTAATGGATACTTTTACTAGCAGGTGAAAGTCTGATAATGAATGGAATGTGTAGATAATCTCAAAGTACTTCTCCATAAAATGATTATTAATTTCAAATATAAAAACACTACAATGGAGCAACTTGGCAATCATCAACTGAAGTTAAGTGATCAAAGGTAATATTACCAACAATGGGACAAATCAAAATCATGCATTACTTGCTAAAAAAGCACCACAGTGATCAGAGCATCACTTCTGCTGTGTCTCTGTCAAAAATGCATGGTCTGAATCTAATCATACAGACACATCAGACAATTCAGGTTGAGGGACATTCTGCAAAATTATTACCCTGTGATCTAAACTTGTTCCAAATGGGGCCCTGAGAGATTCTTCTAGACTGAAGGAGGCTAAAGAGACATGACAACAAAAGAGAGCACTTGAACCTGGATTGGATCAAAGTTATTACTAAAGGCAAATCCAATGCCTGTCATCATTGAGATGGCCTACAGGCATCATCACAATATGAAAAAAATATATATATATTTAGATTTTCTTTCCAGAAACATCAATTTTACCTATTTTTAAATTGCAATTTCTTAAAAAGGCAGTTTATTTTGTGTGTCACTCAGAAAATTCAATTTATCTGGCAACTTGACAACATAATGGTTTTGATACATGGGAGCTTGGGGGGAAAGTCTATTCTCTTGGTAGAACAACAACATAAAATCATTTAAAATAATAATAAGCCCTTGAGACCAAATTCAGTTCTTTTATTTAAAAAATTCCATTAAGCAAGAATTGCTCTCAGAAATAAAAGCAGGTAGGGCATGCCTATGGATATTAATTAAATTCTCTGAAAATAAAAATTCAGAAATGATTTTCAAACATGACAGAGAATACACTGTACAGAATACTTGCAGCTGTGACACTCGTCTTCTGTCCTTCAAGTAATACCAAAAAGTGGTTCTGTCATTGCTGCATAGCCAAGGAGCTTCAGAGACAGATGGAGATTCTTGGTTCAAGGTTACATTCCCTGAATACTCAGGGAGGTGTACATGAAAAGCAAAATATAGGTCTTGATTACGGACCTGTACTAAACTACCATCCAAAATTCAAAAGCTACCATCCAAAATTCAATTCAAAACAAAATGTATATGGAAAATTTTAAACAAAGAAACAAAATGCCCCAGAAATATTTAACTCAGACTTAGGCCAAAATATATTAGTTTCATCTGAGTTAGGTTTCTGACCTCAAAAGCAACATAGAATACAACTGTATCTAGAGCTATAGCCTAGAGAGAAATGAAGATTATGTAGATGTAAGCCCCACGGTTGCTGCTAAAAAAGAAGTAGCCTTAGTCACTGGTTAGGCTCCATCCCTTCTGTAATCAACAAACAACCCAATCAACAAATGGGCAGAAGACCTAAATAGACATTTCTCTAAAAAAAGACATACAAATGACAATAGACACATGAAAAGAGGCTCAGCATGGCTAATTAAGAGAAATGCAAATTAAAACTAAAATGAGATATCACCTCACACCAGCCAGAATGGCTCTCATCAAAAATCCACAACAATAAATGCTGAAAAGGGTGTGGAGAGAAGGGAACCCTCCTAAACTGTTGGTGGGAATGCAAATTGATAAAGTTCTCTGGAAACCAGTATGAAGGTTCCCTAAAAAAACTAAATAGAGACACCACACAACCTGCAATACAACCCTGCAATTCCACTCCTGAGCATATATCCAGAGAAAAACATGGTCTAAAAGGATAGATGTACCTCAATGTTCATTACAGCACTGGACAGAGGTTTGAATAAAGAAGATTTGGTACATATATACAAGAGAGGAGTAACCCCACATCCAAGGAGTGATGGCTGCGCAGGTGCAGGAGGGCCGGAGGAGCTACTCAACGTTCAAAGTCAGGAGGGGTGACCTCGTCCAAAGTACAGGGCAGTGGCTTAGCTTTGCTGGAGCAGCCATGAAGAGATAACCCACATGCAAGGCAAGAGAAACCCAAGTGAGATGGTAGATGTTGCAAGAGGGCATCAGAGGGCAGATGCACTAAAACCATAATTACAGAAAAATAGCCAATCTGATCACACAGACCATAGCTTTCTCTAACTCAGGGAAACTAAGCCATGCCCATGTGGGTCACCAAGAAGGATGGGTCATGGTGGAGAGGTCACACAGAATGTGGTCCACTGGAGAAGGGAATGGCAAACCACTTCACTATTCTTGCCTTGAGAACCCCATGAACAGTATGAAATGGCAGAATGATAGGATCCTGAAAGAGGAACTCCCCAGGTCAGTAGGTGCCCAATATGTTACAGGAGATCAGTGGAGAAATAACTCCAGAAAGAATGAAGGGAAGTGGCAAAGAAAAAAACAATACTCAGTTGTAGATGTGACTGGTAATAGAAGCAAGATCCAATGCAGTAAAAAGCAATATTGCATAGAAACCTGGAATGTTAAGCCTATGAATCAAGGCAGATTGGAAGTGGTCAAACAGAATATGGCAGGAGTGAACGTCGACATTCTAGGAATCAGCAAACTAAAATGGACTGGAATGGGTGAATTTAACTCAGATGACCATTATATATACTACTGTGGGCAGGAATCCCTCAGAAGAAATGGAGTAGCCATCATGGTCAACAATGAGTCCGAAATGCAGTACTTGGATGCAATCTCCGAAATGACAGAATGATCTCTGTTCGTTTCCAAGGTAAACCATTTGATATCACAGTAATCCAAGCCTATGTCCCAACCAGTAACGCTGAAGAAGCTGAAGTTTAATGGTTCTATGAAGACCTACAAGACCTTTTGGAACTAACACCCAAAAAAGATGCCCGTTTCATTATAGGCAACTGGAATGCAAAAGAAGGGAGTCAAGAAACACCTGGAGTAACAGGCAAATTTGGCTTGGAATATGCAATGAAGCAGGGCAAAGGCTAATAGAGTTTTGCCAAGAGAACACACTGGTCATAGTAAACACCCTCTTCCAACAACACAAGAGAAGACTCTACACATGGACATCACCAGATGGTCAACACCAAAATCAGATTGATTATATTCTTTGCAGCCAAAGATGGAGAAGCTCTATACAGTCAGCAAAAACAAGACCGAGAGCTGACTGTGGCTCAGATCATGAAATCTTTATTTTCAAATTCAGAAGTAAACTGAAGACAGTAGGGAAAACCATTAGACCTCAGGTATGACCTAAATCAAATCCCTTATGACTATACAGTGGAAGTGAGAAATGGATTTAAGGGACTGGATCTGATAGACAGAGTACCTGATGAACTATGGATGGAGGTTCATGACAAGGTACAGGAGACAGGGATCAAGATCATCCCCATGGAAAAGAAAATCAAAAAAGCAAAATGGCTGTCTGAGGAGGCCTTACAAAGAGCTGTGAAAAGAAGAGAAGCGAAAAGCAAAGGAGAAAAGAAAAGATATAAACATCTGAATGCAGAGTTCCAAAAAATAGCAAGAAGAGATAAGAAAGCCTTCCTCAGTGATCAATGCAAAAAAATAGAAGAACAGAATGGGAAAGACTAAAGATCTCTTCAAGAAAAGATACCAAGGGAACACTTCATGCAAAGATGGGCTTGATAAAGGACAGAAATGGTATGGACATAAATGAAGCAGAAGATTTTAAGAAGAGGTGGCAAGAATACATAGAAGAACTGTACAAAAAAGATCTTCACCACCAAGATAATCACGATGGTGTGATCACTCACCTAGAGCCAGACATCTTGGAATGTGATGTCAAGTGGGCCTTAGAAAGCATCACTACGAACAAAACTAGTGGAGGTGATGGAATTCCAGTTGAGCTACTTCAAATCCTGAAAGATGATGGTGTGAAAGTGCTGCACTCAATATGCCAGCAAATCTGGAAAACTCAGCAGTGGCCACAGGACTGGAAAAGGTCAGTTTTCATTCCAATCCCAAAGTAAGGCAATGCCAAAGAATGCTCAAACTACCGCACAATTGCACTCATCTCACATGCTAGTAAAGTAATGCTCAAAATTCTCCAAGCCAGGCTTCAGCAAGTGAACTTCCAGATGTTCAAGCTGGTTTTAGAAAAGGCAGAGGAACCAGAGATCAAATTGCCAACATCTGCTGGATCATGGAAAAAGCAAGAGAGTTCCAGAAAAACATCTATTTCTGCTGTATTGACTATGCCAAAGCCTTTGACTGTGTGGATCACAATAAACTGTGGAAAATTCTGAAAGAGATGGGAATACCAGACCAAACCTGCCTCTTGAGAAACTTGTATGCAGGTCAGGAAGCAACAGTTAGAACTGGACATGGAACAACAGACTGGTTCCAAATAGGACAAGGAGTACATCAAGGCTGTATATTGTCACCCTGCTTATTTAACTTCTATGCAGAGTACATCATGAGAAGCGCTGGGCTGAAGGAAACACAAGCTGGAATCACGATTGCTGGGAGAAATATCAATCACCTCAGATATGCAGATGACACCACCCTTATGGCAGAAAGTGAGGGGGAGCTAAAAAGCCTCTTGTTGAAAGTGAAAGAGGAGAGTGAAAAAGTTGGCTTAAAGCTCAACATTCAGAAAATGAAGATCATGGCATCTGGTCCCATCACTTCATGGCAAATAGATGGGGAAACAGTGGAAATGGTATCAGACTTTAATTTTGGGGGCTCCAAAATCACTGCAGATGGTGATTTCAGCCATGAAAGTAAAAGATGCTTACTCCTTGGAAGGAAAGTTATGACCAATATAGATAGTATATTAAAAAGCAGAGATATTACTTTGCCAACAAAGGTCCATCTAGTCAAGGCTATGTTTTTCCAGTGGTCATGTATGGATATGAGAGTTGGACTGTGAAGAAAGCTGAGTACCGAAAAATTGATGCTTTGAACTGTGGTGTTGGAGAAGACTCTTGAGAGTCCCTTGGACTGCAAAGAGATCCAACCAATCCATTCTAAAAAAAAGACCAGTTCTGGGTGTTCATTGAAAGGACTGATGCTGAGCCTGAAAGTCCAATAATTTGGCCTCCTCATGTGAAGAGTTGACTTATTGGCAAAGATCTTGATGCTGGGAGGGATTGGGGATTGGAGGAGAAGGGGATGACAGAGGATGAGATGGTTGGATGGCATCACCGACTCAATGCACATTAGTTTGGGTGAACTCTGGGAGTTGGTGATGGACAGGGTCTTGGTGTGCTGCAATTCATGGGGTTGCAAAGAGTCATACACGACTGAGCTACTGAACTGAACTGACATATACAATGAAGTATTACTCAGCCATTAAAAAATAATAAAATAATGCCATTTGCAGCAAAATGGAAGGACCTAGAGATTGTCATACTGAGTGAAGTAAGTCAGACAGAGAAAGAGAGATATCGTATGCCATCCCTTATATGTGGAATCTAAAAGGAAATTATACAAATGATTCAAAATGGAAAGAGACCCACAGACTTAGAGAAGTACTTATGGTTACTGGAGGTAAAAATGGGGGAAAGGGACAGTTAGGGAGTTTGGGATGGACATGTACACATCGGTGTATTTAAAACAGATAGCCAACAAGGACTTATGGCATAGCACATGGAACGCTGCTCGATGTTATTTAGCAGCCTGAATGGTAGGGGAGTTTGGGAGAGAATGGATATATGTATATGCATATCTGAGTGCCTTCTGTGTTCACCTGAAACTCACAATATTTTTAATTTCTATACCCCAATATAATATAAAAATGTTTACATTAAAAAATGAAATAGAAAAAGCAACTTGTCAGTCTCTAGGATGTTAACAGGCGTGCCTGAAACTGACTATGCACATCTACTAACAGCCTGCAGTTTAAGCAAGCTGCTCTTATGTACAAACCTATCCCTGAGCCCTTGCTTATGTCCCTTTAGATTGCACTTCAATCTTATTTTCTACAGTAAATTCAGGAGACAAGACTTGCAAAGTTGTGTTTTGATAAGTCAGTAAGTCAAACAATTCATGATTGTCTTTTTCTTCTCTCAGTAGCAGCTATAATTTTTCTAGTGGAGGGTATCACAAGGAACTCACACAGGAGAGAAAAGGGACAACAATTGTTTATGTGAAGGTATGTTAAATACAACACGTTATGAAACTGAAAATTTAAAACCTCTTTCTGGTAAATGATTTATAGGACTATGGAAAAAGCCTCTACATACAGAACAAAAAACAAGCACATTTTCTGGGTGCACATGGAGGCAAGCAGAGGCCAGTAAACTTAATTAAGCTACTTGAACATGGTTTCTGGTTTACATAGCTTAAGGCAGTCACAAGCCTTTGTGACTGAAACAGCATCCTTCTAAGCAATCAAATAGACATCCAACATGATCCTGTGGTATGCCAGAGTGTATGAGACAATCAAAAAACCTATGACCGTCCTGAAAAGGAAGAAAGTATAGACGTTGAAGAAATGAAAAGAAATGGCCCTAAGATGAATTCAGCAATCTAAGAGAACACTGTTGCAGAAGAGAAGGCATTTGTATGTTTTAAATGGACAGTCTGCTGGAAAATCCACTGAAGGCCCTGAGTTCATACTCTTGTGTTACTCACAAGGATTTAACTTACATTAAGCTTTCTTCCACCAGTTTACCTGCTATGAAATGAACACTTTACCACCACATGCCTGCAGTGGCGTCTACTTTAGACCCCCGTGATATTGCCAATAACCATTTGCTCAGTAGCAGCTGTAAATGCCTTATACAGAGAGGAAACTACTTTTGAGATTTAATAATACTCATTCTAAAAGTCTTCCCTGAAAAGAGCTGAATTCCAAGGTTGCTGAAATAAACCCTTTTATACAGGAAAGAAACATGGCGGCATGAGGGTGCAAATAAGTATGCATGTGAGTACTGAATATGAAAGGGGATAATTAGGAAAAAGAGGAGCTGCACATAACAGATCACTGTGCCTTAAAGAAATCATTCTACAAATAGTTACTGAAATGTTTTTATCTGTAAGGAACTATCAGGAACTGAATATGAATAAACAAGCACAGGTCCTGCCTTCTTGAAGTTCATAGAGCAACATGAAAGGCAGGTTAACTTCACCAGCTCAATTTCCTGCATAGTCTGTTCTACATCAATGAACGTAAGATGGATGAAGAGAATAGATTATCTGCAACCCAATAATGGTTACGGGATTTCCCTATAGCTCAGATGATAAAGACTCTGCCTGCAGTGCAGGAGACCTAGGTTCGATCCCTGGATCAGGAAGATCCCCTGGAGAAGGAAATGGAAATCCATTCTAGTATTCTTTTTCGCCTAGAGAATCCCATGGACAGAGGAGCCTGGTGGGCTACAGTCCATGGGGTCACAAAGAGTTGGACATGACTAAGTGACTAACACAACAACAACACAATAATGGTTATATTTTGTTTGGTAGGAATGCTTTCACCCATAGTAACTCATTACTTAAACAAGGATTCAATTTCCCTTGCATTAAAAGAGATATGAAAGTAAGTAGCAACTAACATTGGTTCATCTCCTCAATGATATCAGATCCCAACATCTTTCCATTCTTCTACTTTGCCATTTCTAAATGTTGACTTTTTATTCTTAGGCTTGTTGCCTCATGGTTACAACGTGGCTATTATAACTCCAGGTAACACAACACCTCAAAATAAAAAGGGTAGGAAAATGGCCACAACTTAGAACTTTTCTGTCTATATGGTTTCATTAAGGAGAAAAATATCCCAGAATATCCAACTGACAGTTTTTCTTTTATACTTTATTGGCTAGATTGTGTCAAAAACCTAAATTTGTACCCTCTTACATGGACCTTGATTCAGCCACTGTACTTATTTTCAAGTCTGAAAGGTGCTAGAGTGTATTTCATGGTTACAATACAACACAAAAACTGGTCTATTCAAAAATTAAACCCACACCTTCTGCCTCATTAACCTTTATGATAACCAACTGTGACAACATTCCCAAACTCAGTATAATGTACAATGTTCTATTCATTTTCTTTCAATAGAATTAATGCACACATTTCTATGCTCACATGAGCTAGGCAGAGGATTCAAAACTAATATGATGGAACAAGAGGATGTTCTTGGCTCTGTTTATAATGTTGTCTCAAAAACTTAGGGATGTATCCTTGAACCCCACTTAACAATTTAGAATATATGTTTATCTAAATTCCTACACCATCCAGTGATATTTTTAGTCCAGAAAAACCTTTACAAAGATAAATTTTCAACTACATTGAGATATCACCTCATACCAGTCAGAATGGCCATCATCAAAAAGTCTACAAACAATAAATGCTGGAGGGGGTATGGAGAAAAGGGAATGCTCTTACACTGTTGGTGGGAATGTTAATTGATACAGCCACTATGGAAGATGATATGGAGATTCCTTTAAAAAGTAGGAATAAAACTACCATATGGCCCAGAAATCCCACTCTTAGGCATATACCCTGAGGAAACCAAAATTGAAAAAACACATGTATCCCAGTGTTCATTGCAGCACTATTTACAATAGGTAGAACACAGAAGCAACCTATATGTCCATCAACAGACAAATGAATAAAGAAGTTGTGGTACCTATACACAATGGAATATTACTCAGCCATAAAAAGGAATACCTTTGAGTCTGTTCTAATGAGGTGGATAAGCCTAGAGCCTATTATACAGAGTGAAGCAAGTCAGAAAGAGAAAGATAAATATCAATACTAATGCATATATACAAAATATAGAAAAATGATACTGAAGAATTTATGTGTAGGGCAGCAATGGAGAAACAGACATAGAGGATAGACTTATGGCCATGGGGAGAGTGAGGAGAGGGTGAGATATATGGAAAGAGTAACATGGAAACTTAATTACGATATGTAAAATAGATAGGCAAGAGGAACTTGCTGTGTGTCACAGGAAACTCAAACAGGGTCTCTGTATCAACTTAGAGCAGTGGGATGTTGGGGAGAGATGGGAGAGAGGTTCAAAAGGGAGGGGAAAAATTATATATATATTTCTTATGGCTGATTCACACTGAGATTTGATAGAAAACAACAAAACTCTGTAAAGCAATTATCCTTCCATTAAAAAATAAAAAAATTTTTTAAAAGATTAATTTTCCCGAGATGTTTCCTGAGATGTTGTGAGGCAACTCATTGTGTTGCATCTATAGAGTAACAGATAATTCAAGGACTTGATATATTTCTTGTTTCTAAAATGAGAAAAAAAGGTATTCTATTCATTTCAAAGAGCAGTTCATGACTCTATCACTATTTATTAGCACTGGGAATGTCAGTGGTGGCAGATAAATATCTCAGTAAAGCACATTGTTTAAAACAAAACCAAACAATGCCAAATGGTTATGTGCATTTAATCTCTTCACCAATCAAGAAATCAAATCTCTAGTTTTATTTAGAGGGTATATTTCTCACAGTGGTTTAGAATAGCTCCACACTGCAGACAAAACGATGCCAAATTTGAAACTGACAAGTGTATATCATTTCCGAATCTCAGTCCTTAGCTTGAAATCTTAGTTTCACAGTAACAATTAAAAATCATTTAAAAAATAGATTTAACCAATAAAAATAGACTTAGCTTCTTCCGCAGTATAGTTTAAATCCATATTTATGTCACTCTATACAACACATTTCAGCAATGCCATGCCTCACTGTCAGTCATGTGTGGGTCTGGGAATGATACCACTGAAATCACATGTTATTCTGATATTAAACTCAGTCCCCAGTCTGATTCTACTATGTTTAGACATGAATAGGGCAATCTGGATGATCTGGAATGAATTTCTTGTTAAATAAGAAATATTTCCATTATTTTCATACTTAATAAAACAACATCCATATACCTTCCCAGCTTCATATAAATATTCCGAATTTATATATTTAAAATCATATAGCTGGACAAGATTTCAGATTTGACCTGGTTTTATAGTTGAAGAGGACTATTTATGACTCCCTTGCTGTTTGGGAGCAAGTCTAAAATGAAAGCCCAATTCTTGTACCTAGGTCAGTTATTTTCGTTGCTGTTTTAATTCAAAATTCAATTCACTGGGGCTAATTACTTGAGAGATCTTATATGCACTGGAAACATGATTCAAAGTTAACCAAATTTTTATACTGAAAATTATAAATTAGAGAAATTAAAGAAAACAAACAGTGAAAATTTATCATGTTCATAAATTGGAAGTCTTAAATCAATTAACTGCTCTTTGGATTCAATACATAAAAGTACAACCTTGAAAGAATTTTTTGGTAGAATTTGAAAATCTGATTCTAAAACCTTCATGGAAGAGCAGAAGTCAAGAAACAAAAGAACAGTCAAGGGAAATTTGAAGAACAAACCTGGGTGATTTCTCTATCAGAGAACAAAAATTTTTATAAAATATGATGGTTAAGATAGGGTCTTATTGGCATAGATAATTGACCAGAGAAAGGAAATACAATCTATAATTTTAAAAATTATATATAACATATACATACGTATATGATATGTGTATAACATGTATGTATTTAATGGTAGTTTAGTCACTAAGTCGTGTCTGACTTTTGTGACCCCATGGACTGTAGCCTACCAGGCTCCTCTGTCCATTGGGTTTTCCAGGCAAGAATACCGGAGTGGGTTGCCATTTCCTTCTCCAGGGGATCTTCCTGACCCAGGAATCGAACCCTGTCTCCTGCATTGCAGGCAGATTCTTCACTGACTGAGCTTTGAGGGAAGCCCTATGTATTTAACACATGATGTTAATATATATATCTGATTCGTGAATTAGATATATTGCAGTACACTGGAGGAAGGTTAATCTTAATGCATGGTGTTGGGTCAACAGTAATTCACTGGAAAAAAGTTAATCCACTTCCCACCCCTATATAAAAGTTGACTCCAGAGGGCTTCAGATCTAAATATAAAAGGTAACACCATAAAGCTTTAAGTTACAAACATAGCTTTGTAGTGAAATAGGGAAATATTTCTGGAACAGGACTCAACAAACAGTAACTATACAATTAAAAATGATAAATTATATTAAAATTAAGAATTATGTTCTTACAGGTCCTATTGAGAGTGAAAAGTCAATTCATAAAAGGAAAAGGATATTCATAATAATACATACATCTGACAAAATATTCATATCTGAAATATCTTAATTTTTACAAATTAGTAAGAAATGGTGGGAATATCCAATTAAGAAAGTGGCAAAAGGTTTTATAGATACTCACTACAAGAAAATATCCAAATGACCCTACTGTATGCTTATTGCACAGAAAAAGTGCTCAACTTACATTAGTCATTGTAAAATACAATGTGAAACAAGAAAATACAACTTGAAACTAAAATGAGATACTATTACACACCTAATAGATTGGCGAAAATGAAAAATACAGAAAATACTCACTGTCAAGCTGTTGAGAACCTCAGACTCATAAACTGCTGGTACAAGTGGAAACTGGTGAAGCTGTTTTATAAGACTTTGTGACAGTATCTTTAAAACTGAGTATGAATACACTATTATCCAGCAACCCCATTCCACTCAGTCATAATAGAAATGAATATCAAATGTTCATAGTAGCTCCATCTGCAATAGTCAAAGGGAGTAAAAGAAAAACTACCAGTTATCTATCAACAGAATGGATAAATCATGGCCTATTCACAAAAAAGTGAAATAATATACAAAAATTAGAATGAATAATGTAAAACTATGCACAAAACAATGGTAAATATCATAAACCTATTTTTTAACAAAAGAATCCAGAAACTTGCAATTCTATTGTGCAAAGCTTCTATAGAGAAAAAACTGATGTCTTCCATTAGAAATCAGAGTACTGTTTACCCATGACCAAGTTAATATTGGTAACGGAGCAGGATTTAAGAAAGTGCAAAATAAATAAATGAGTTCAAAACAACCTTAGGTGTGATTTTTTTTTTAATCACAGTTTTCTGTGAAAAGTAAGCTTTAGAATCTATCCAATAACTGAAACTCATACGGTAATAGTAATGTTGCACAGAGCTCAAATTATGGCTGCTACTGCTGTTGCTGCTAAGTCGCTTCAGTCGAGTCCGCTCTGTGCGACCCCATAGACCGCAGCCCAACAGGCTCCTCTCTCCCTGGGATTCTCCAGGCAAGAGCACTGGAGTGGGTTATCATTTCCTTCTCCAATGTGTGAAAGTGAAGTCATTCAGTCATGTCCGACTCTTAGCGACCCCATGGACTGTAGCCCACCAGGGTCCTCTGTCCCTGGGATTTTCCAGGCAAGAGTACTGGAGGGGGTTGCCATTGCCTTCTCCACAATATTATGGTTGCTGCTGCTGCTGCTGCTGCTGCTGCTGCTGCTAAGTCGCTTCAGTCGTGTCCGACCCTGTGCGACACCATAGACGGCAGCCCTTGTGCGACCGCATAGACGGCAGCCCACCAGGCTCTTCCATCCCTGGGATTCTCCAGGCAAGAACACTGGAATGGGTTGCCATTTCCTTCTCCAGTGCATAAAAGCGAAAAGTCAAAGTGAAGTCGCTAAGTCGTGTCCGACTCTTCGCAACCCCATGGACTGCAGCCTACCAGGCTCCTCCGTCCATGCGATTTTCCAGGCAAGAATACTGGAGTAGGGTGCCATTGTCTTAAGAAGCTCTAATTGTATGATTTCAGGTCAGCAGCAGGGGCCCCATGAGTTGCTACTATTTTTTGAACAAGAAACAAGCTATTTAAGGAATCTCCACACTCTTTTCTATAGTGGCTGTACTAGTTTGCCTTCCCACCAACAATGTAAGAGGGTTCCTTTTTCTCTGCACCCTCTCCAGTATTTACTGTTTGTAGACTTTTTGATGGCAGCCATTCTGATTGGCGTGAGTCGTACCTCATTGTGGTTTGCATTTCTCTGATAATGAGTGATGTTGAGCATCTTTTCATGTGTTTGTTAGCCATCTGTATGTCTTCTTTGGAGAAATATCTGTTTAGTTCTTTGGCCCATTTTTTTGATTGGGTTGTTTATTTTTCTAGAATTGAGCTGCAGGAGCTGCTTGTATATCTTTGAGATTAATTCTTTGTCAGTTGCTTCGTTTGCTAGTATTTTCTCCCATTCTTAAGGCTGCTTTTCACCTTGCTTATGGTTTCCTTCATTATGCTAAAGTTTTTAAGTTTAGTAAGGTCCCATTTATTTATTTTTGCTTTTATTTCCATTACTCTGGGAGGTGGATCATAGAAGATCCTGCTGTGATTTATGTCAGAGAATGTTTTGCCCATGTTTTCTTCTAGGAGTTTCATAGTTTCTGGTCTTACATTTAGCTCTTTAATCTATTTTGAGTTTATTTTTGTGCATGGTGCTAGAAAGTGTTCTAGTTTCATTCTTTTACATGTGGTTGACCAGTTTTCCCAGCACCACTTGTTAAAGAGATTGCCCATCAACAGATGAATGGATAAGAAAGTTGTTGTATATATACACAATGGAATATTACTCAGCCATTAAAAAGAATGTATTTGAATCAATTGTAATGAGGTGGATGAAACTGGAGCCTATTATACAGTGAAGTAAATCAGAAAGAAAAACACCAAAGAGTATACTAATGCATATATATGGAATTTAGAAAGATGGTAATGATGACCCAATATATGAGACAGCAAAAGAGACACAGGTGTAAAGAACACCTGTGGGAGAAGGCAAGGGTGGGATGACTTGAGAGGGTAGCATTGAAACGTGTTTATTATCATATGTGAAGTGGATCGCCAATCCAGGTTCAATGCATGAGACAGGGTGCTTGGGGCTGATGCACTGGGATGACCCAGAGGGATGGGATGGGGAACACTTGTGCGCCCATGACTAATTCATGTCAATATATAGCAAAAAACACTACAATACTGTAAAATAATTAGCCTCCAATTAAAATAAATAAATTCAGAGAAGGCAATGGCACTCCACTCCAGTACTCTTGCCTAGAAAATCCCATGGACAGAGGAGCCTGGTAGGCTACAGTCCATGGGGTAGCTAAGAGTCGGACATGACTGAATGACTTCATTTTCACTTTTCACTTTCATACGTTGGAGAAGGAAATGGCAACCCACGCCAGTGTTCTTTCCTGGAGAATCCCAGAGACAGAGAAACCTGTTGGGCTGCCACTATTGGGTCACACAGAGTTGAACACGACTGAAGTGACTTAGCAGCAGCAGAGCAAAATAAATAAATTAATTTTAAAAAAAGAAACAAGCTATTTAATGTGCATTTCTTTAACAGAAAAAAGGTGGGGAAGCATGTGAACTAAATGCTGTGCTTTGGTTGTATATAACTTTAAAATAAATTTCTGATGTGGAAAAGAGAAGAGACAGAAACTTGGGCCTTCATTGTCTGAATGGGTTTTATTTGGCCTATTAATACCTAGCTTGGAGTATCTCTTATCAAATTTACTTTTCACAGGAATTTTATGAAATATGGCTCTCTAAGCCATATTTCATTCACACAAACTATGATTGCATCAAAGGTTGTCTAAAGAAAATTAACCTAAAGTATTGATTCCTCACGAAAAAAAAATTGCCATTTTTAAGACAGACAAGTTATGTCTGTGAGAGTAACTAAACATAGCATTGACTTATCATTCCAATCAGTCACATTAATTGAACCTTCACAAATGGCTCAGGTTATGATTTAGAATAACTAACATATGATGACCATGTACATGAAGATAAATCCCACACTTGGATAGTTTCTCCATGTATGTTTGTAGTATGTATGTTTGAGAGTTTCTATAAAAGCCATTTTAAATAGACATGAAATATGTTAATATTTTCCTTAGAAAACATTTTTAGATTTATTATGTTGGGATTAAAATCCTCCTCAACAGAATAACAAACTCCATATCAATACAAAAGAGATTGCTAAAGAAAAAATAGAGGCTCTGAGCATTTCCTATTAACACAGTACCCTAAAAATTATTGCTAATTAAGATTACCACATTTGCACACAAAAGATAGTACAAAGAATGTTTTATAATTTACTCCAAACAAAAGGGAAAAAAGGACCTTTTAAA
This sequence comes from Aepyceros melampus, assembly GCA_006408695.1. Lineage (NCBI taxonomy): Eukaryota > Metazoa > Chordata > Mammalia > Artiodactyla > Bovidae > Aepyceros > Aepyceros melampus. The sequence continues at coordinate 385,354 of SJXQ01006286.1, read as the reverse complement.
TATTAAGCATAAATTTAACACTCTGTAGAGAGGAAATTCAAAAAAATACCCCGTTTTCATATGATTAAACTGTGTAGCACATTAGGAATGCCAATTAAAGTTCCAAATTATATTTTTTGAACCAACTGCCAGTGGCATCCATCTTCCTCAAAAGTAACATCTGTGAAGCTGGCAGCATGGGACCAGATTTCTGGACACTATAGAGTAGAATATCATAAGCTTTATGTTTTACCCACCTCCAAAAATGTCTCCTTGAACTTTCTTGACCTACCTTTAACCATGCATTTTTGAAAATTTTCCATGACTTTATATTATCTTGGAATTTAAAGGCAGAGAAACTGCAACTTAGTCATATTATTTTCAAAGGGGTTTAGGACAAATACAGAAGCAAATACCTCCACATCATCAATTACACATTAAAGAGGTACCTTTCAGTCAATGTCAATTAAGCTCTGAAAAAAAGGATTTTTGCAACCTAGCCACTTAAATGCAGAATCTAATGAGTTGGAGGGGATGGAAGATAAATCCAATCTCTTTTCATGTGACAGGAATTCAAACATTTGATAACATCTGCAATGGTTAATTTTATGTGTCAACCTGACTGGATTAAGGAATGTCCAAAGAGCTAGTAAAACTTTATTTCTGGGAGTGTCTCTGAGAATCCTTCTGGAAAAGATTAGATGTTAGCATTTGGATCTGTAGGCTGAATAAAGTTCCCTTTTACTCATGTGTACAAGCTTCATCTAATCTCCTGAGGGAACAAAAAGGCTTAAGAAGGGATAATTCTCTCTCTCTCCTTGAGCTGGAACATCCTCACCTGCCCTCTGATATCAGAGTCCCTGGTTCTCAGTCTGTTGGTCTCTGGGGCTTAGACAAGGACCCATCTCTGTGCCCCCTTCCCAACCTCACTACCCTGTTCTCAAGCATTACTCAACTGTGCTATACCACTTTCCTGAATTTCCAGTTTGCAGACAGCAGACTGTGGGACCTCTCAGCCTCCATAACCTTGTGAACCAATTCCTCCAATAAATCTCTCTCTGTCACACACACACACACACACACACACACGCACATTTGTGTCTCTGTATATACTATTGGTTCTATTTATCTGAAGAATCTTGAATAACATAACAACAAAAATAATTTCTATCTCAACATATCATCCTGGTCTTCCCTTTTCCAAGCTAAACAGTCTCAGTGTTTTTAAACTACTACTGATCAGATGGTTGCAATCACCCTAATAGTATCAGCACCAAAAGTGAAGACAGAAAACCAAGGCTCAAGCTCCCTGCCATCTTTATCAGACATTCAGTAGAAAAAAACAGGGAAGTGGTCCCAATGGGAGTTAATCCGGTCTAGCTAATTACAATCAATGGACAATACTTCCCTGGAACTCAAGGGAAATCTCCACTGCATTTCTTCTTTCGTAAAGATGGAATGCCAGAACTTAATGAGACATTGAGTATAAAGACATATGGCTTAGATACAGAATTTAAACGTCCTGCTCAATAGCAGCACATTGTGTGTATATAGTGCCTTTTGCTTTTCAAAATACATTCTAATCCTGATCCTCACAGTTCTGCAAGGTCAGCAGAATAGAAGTTATTATCCCTGACAACATATAGATGAGAAAGCTAGGGGGCACAGGGCAGCTTCCCATAGCTCAGTCAGTAAAGAATCCACCTGCAATTTAGGAGACCTGGGTTCAATTCTTGGGTCAGGAAGATCCCCTGGAGAAGGAAATGGCAACCCACATCAGTATGGGAAATCCCATGGACAGGGGAGCCTGGCAGGCTACAGTCCATGGGGTTGCAAGAATGGGACACAAATTAGCCACTAAGCTACTACACAGGGTTCATAGAGGTAGAGACTAGAAGTTCTCACAGCTGGTGAGGGATGAGAACAAATCCTCCACCCAGGATCCTTCTCATACTCATCCTGACCACGTTTCATTGCCTTTTTATCTCATGGAGGTAAATGAACGTGCAGAGGGTCTATGGAATGTGCTTTGGAGGAAAGCTAGAAGACTCATAGTTGCAGATAGTAACTCCATTACCTTTGTGAGCCTCAAACTCCAGAACAGGGACTCATTCTTTGGGAGTTTAAAAGCTTTCCAATTTCTTAGGGATAAATTGTTAAATCAGACAAAACAAAAATTTTACCTTATGCCAGAACACCTTTTAGCAGAAAGACAGTTAATGGGAGACATTGCTGTTCAGTCGTTCAGTCAGTTCAGTTCTTTGTGACACCATGGACTGCAGCAAGCCAGGCTTCCATGTCATTCACTCTCTCCTGGAGTTTGCTCAAACTCATATCCATTGAGTCGGTGATGCCATCCAACCATCTTATCTTCTATCTCCCTCTTCTACTCCTGAGTTCAATCTTGCCCAGCATCAGGATCTTTTCCAATGAGCTGGCTCTTCATACCAGGTGGCCATAGTATTGGAGCTTCAGCTTCACCGTCAGTCCTTCCAATGAATATTCAGGGTTGATTTCCTTTAGGGTTGACTGACTTTGATCTCTTTGCTGTCCAAGGGACTCTGAAGAGTCTTATCCAGCACCACAGTTGGAAGGCATCTGTTCTTCAGTGCTCAGCATTCTTTATGGTCCAACTCTCACATCCACACATGACTGCCGGAAAAACCATAACTGACTAGACAGACCTTTGTCAGCAATATAATGCCTCTGCTTTTTAATATGCTATCTAGGTTTGTCATAGCTTTTCTTCCAAGGAGCAGGCATCTTTTAATTGCATGGCTGCAGTCACAGTCTTCAGTGATTTTGGAATCCAAGAAAATAAAGTCTGTCACTGTTTCCATTGTTTCCCCATCTATTTGCCATGAAGTGAATTGATGCTTTTGAACTGTGGTGTTGGAGAAGACTCTTGAGAGTCCCTTGGACTACAAGGAGATCCAACCAGTCCATTCTGAAGGAGATCAGCCCTGGGATTGCTTTGGAAGGAATGATGCTAAAGCAGAAACTCCAGTACTTTGGCCACCTCATGCGAAGTGTTGACTCATTGGAAGACTTTGATGGTGAGAGGGACTGGGGCCAGGAGGAGAAAGGGACGACTGAGGATGAGATGGCTGGATGGCATCACTGACTCGATGGATGTGAGTCTGAGTGAACTCTGGGAGTTGGTGATGGACAGGGAGGCCTGTCTTGCTGCGATTCATGGGGTCGAAAGAGTCAGACATGACTGAGCGACTGGACTGAACTGAACTGATGGTACCAGATGCAATGATCTTAGATTTTGAATGCTGAGTTGTAAGTCAGCATTTTCACTTCTCTTTCACATTCAATAATAGGCTCTTCAGTTCCTCTTCACTTTCTGCCATAAGGGTGGTGGCATCTGCATATCTGAAGTTACTGATATTTCTCCCAGAAATCTTGATTACAGTTTGTGCTTCATCTAGCCTGGCATTTCATATGATGTATAATGCATATAAGTTAAAATATCAGTGTCACAATATACAGCCTTAATATACTCCTTTCACAATTTGAACCAATCCCTTGATCCGTGTCTGCTCAAAGTGTCGCTTCTTGACCTGCATACAGGTTTCTCAGGAGGCAGGTATGGTTGTCTGATATTCCCATCTTTTTAAGAATTTTCCATAGGTGTGATCCACACAGTTAAAGGCTTTAGCATAGTCAATGAAGCTGAGGTAGATTTTTTTTTGGAATTCTCCTCTGTGTATTGGTTTTTCTATGATCCAACGGATGTTGGCAAGTTGATCTTTGGTTCTCTGCCTTTTCTAAATCCAGCTTGCACATCTGAAAGTTCTCATTTTACATACTGTTGATGCTTAGCTTGGAGAATTTTGAGCATCACTTTGCTAGCACATGAAATGAGTGTATCTGTGTGGTAATTTGAACATTCTTTGGCATTGCCTTTCTTTGAGATTGGAGTGAAAACTGACCTTCTCCAGTCCATTGGCACTGCCAAATTTTCCAAATTTGCTAGCATATTGAGTGCAGTACTTTAATAGCATCATAGTTTAGGATCCTAAACTATGATGGAAAGCTGGAATTCCCACACCTCCACTAAATTTGTTCATAGTGATGCTTCCTAAGGCTCACTTGACTTCATATTCCAAGATGTCTGACTTTAGGTGAGTGATCAGACCATCATGGCTATCTGGGTTATTAAGATCTTTTTTGTAAAGTTCCTCTGTGTATTCTTGCCACCTCTTCTTAATATCTTCCCTTCTGTTAGTTCCATATGGTTTCTGTCCCTTATTGTGCTCATATTTGCATGAAATATTTCCTTGGTATCTCTAATTTTCTTGAAGAGATCTCTAGTCTTTCCCATTCTATTGTTATTTGCATCGTTCACTTGGAAAGGCTTTCTTATCTCTCCTTGCTGTTCTTTGGAACTCTGCGTTCAGATGAGTATATCTTTCCTTTTCTTCTTTGCCTTTAGCTTCTCTTCTTTTCTTGGCTATTTGTAAAGCCCCCTCAGACAACCATTTTGCCTTTTTGCATTTCGTTTTTTGGGGATAGTTTTGATCACTGCCTCTTATACAATGTTACCAGCCTTCATCCATAGTTTTTCAGGCACTCTGTCCATCAGGTCTAATCCCTTGAATCTATTTCTCACTTCCACTGTATAATCATAAGGGATTTGATTTAGGTCATACCTGAATGGTCTGGTGGTTTTCCCTACTTTCTTCAATTTAAGTCTGAATTTTGCATAAGGAATTAATGATCTGAGCCACAGTCAGCTCCTGGTCTTCTTTTTACTGACTGTATAGAGCTTCTCCATCTTCGACTTCAAGGAATGTAATCAATCTGATTTGGTACTGACCATCTGGTGACATCCATGTGTAGAGCTGTCTTTTGTGTTGTTGAAAGAGCGTGTTTGGTATGACTAGTGCATTCTCTTGGCAAAATTCTGCTAGACTTTGCCTTGGTTCCTTTTGTACTCCAAGGCCAAATCTTCCTGTTATTCCAGGTATCTCTGACTTCCTATTTTTGTATTCCAGTCCCCTGTGATGAAAAAGACATCGTTTTTTTTGTTCAGTTCTAGAAGGTCCTGTAGGTCTTCATAAAACCGTTCAGATTCAGCTTCTTCAGCCTTAGTGTTTGGGGCACAGATTTGGATTACTGTGATTTTGAATAGCTTGCCTTTGAAACAAACCAAGATCATTCTGTCATTTTTGAGATTGCGCCCAAGTACTGCAATTCAGATTCTTTTGTTGACTATGAGGGCTACTATATTTCTTCTAGGGATTCTTGCCAATAGTAGTAGATATAATAGTCATTTGAATTAAATTCACCCATGCCTGTCCATTTTAGTTCATTGATTAATAAAATGCCAATGTTTACTCTTGCCAACTGTTTGATCACTTCCAATTTACCTTGATTCATGGACCTAACATTCTGGTTTCCTCTGCAATATTGTTCTTTATAGTATTGGAAGTTACTTTCACAACAAGACACATCCACAATTGGGCGCCATTTCTGCTTTGACTCCATCTCTTCATTCTTTCTTGAGCTATTTCTCCACTCTTCTCCTGTAGCATATTGAGGCACTTACTGACCTGGGGAGTTCATCGTTCAGTGTCATATCTTTTTTCCTTTTCATACTGTTCATGGGGTTCTCAAGGCAAGGATACTGAAGGTAGGCGGAGATGGTGGGGTAGAAGGATGTGCGCTCATCTTCTCCTGCAGAACACCAAAACTGCAACTAGCTGCTGAACAACCATTGACAGGAGAATGTTGGATGCCGCCAAAAAAAGATACCCCAAGTCCAGGGCTAATGAGAAGTTGCAACAAGATTGTATTAGGAGCACAATCTCTTTTAAAATCAAACCTCACACCCGCCAGAGACTCTCAGAGGATGCAAACAAAATCTTGTGTGCAACAGGACAGAGGAAAAGGAGTAGTGACTCCCACAAAAGACTGAGCCAGATCTGCCTGTGAATATTTGAGTGTCTCCTGAGGAGGCACAGGTCAGCAGTGGCCTGTTGCGAAGAGAGGGCCTCTGGTGGCAGAAGTCCTAGGAGGCGTGGCATGTGGTATAAGTCCTCTTGGAAGAGGTTGCCACTAGCTGCACTATAGAGCTGCAGAGCCGGTAACCCACAAACTGCAGATCAATTATACCAAAGAAGTTCTCACACTGTTGCAAAGGTTCTAGGGCCCACAAAAGATTTCCCAACTTAGGGATCAGGCAAAGGAACTGAGAACCCCCAGAGAATTTGACTTTGAAGGCCAATGGGATTTGATTACAGAACTTCCACAGGACTGGAGACACTGAAGGACAATCAAAATAATTTTTTTTATCTTACTTTGTGTCCTGGTCCTAGCTTTTGATCAGTCTCAGTTCTGATTTTTATTTTGTTTAGCATTTGACTGTTTTACTTTTGCAATCATTTTCATCTCTTCACCTCTCATATGATCTCCTAGCTTATTTTGTAAGCATTTATGTTAGATTTGAAATGTGACAGTAATAATAATTAAATTGCATTTATTTTCAAAAGTATTTTTTGAAAATCACATACTTTTTCAGTAAGTTAAAACAAAAAAACAACTGAGTCTTATTGATGTGGTTAAGGGAAAAGGTGAGCAGTATTCTTATAATTTCAAAGGATTCCAGAGAAACACCAAAAGAAGACTGTATAGACCCTCTGTGGCCATGAGTAAGAAAATTTACTAATTTGGGGGTATTTTTTTCTCTTGCCTCTACTAAGTTTGAGAATTTTGTAAGTAAATCTAGCTGTAAATAATTGATGACCCAGTGAAAAATGTTGAGAAAGTTTTGACTTGATGATTAAATACGACTTCTGGCTTCTTGCTATACAATTCATTCAATTCTTATTCAGAGTAAGCCAGTTAAGAGACTGGCATTAGATTAGCTTAACAGTCATTACAAAAGCCTCCATCTTTAAAAATTCAGATGTTATTGAAATATTAAACATTTGAGCTCCTTCCTCTTTTTTTTTTTTTGCTATGAAATTTTCCACTAGAGCAGAAAGGTTTAAAATTTACATGTAGAAATTTAAGAATTAACTGTAAAGATTAAATACACATCCTATTGTTAGGTTATGTAAATGATAATATTGTCATGATTCCTTGTGTTCTTTCTCTGCATAACATCATGTTCAAATGTTTGTCCACCAAAAAAAAAAAGAAAAAAAAAAACAAATAATTTAAGATGCAAACCTAAAATGCATAAATCCTACCTAAAATGCACAAATTGATGTTGTGGAATAATTTAGAAGTTATTTCATCTGTAGATGCTTAAATCTCTACTAAAAATGCCATGGTAAAGCAGAAAGAATGCTGAAGTGAAATGGAATTCCTGCAGAATGGAAGCAGAACTTACTAACATGCACTTTTGTTTCCCGAAAGTGGCAACATTGCTAACAATTAGAAACAACAAACAGCCAACAGCAGGGGGAGAAAAAGGCAAAGAAGAATATTTATTATTTTGAGAGGTTCATCAGGGAATGCTTTTATGTCAGGGGAATAAACACTGCCACCCAGAAAGGGAAGCTTCAAGGCTTCCAAAGTTTCCTGGTATTATTGAGCACAGTTATTAAAACACTTTTTATTCCTTAATCTTCCCTCTTATAAAGTGACAGGGGTGTGGTTTAGAGAAAGGTAAATGAGATGGCAAATCAATGTTTTGGAGTCAGTGGTTTTATTAGGAATCATCTTGAAAGGAACAGAGTCTCTTTATGAAGAACACAAAAATACTACTTTCTACTATATGTTTTGAGTAGGAGGCATTCCTGTTTGGTTGGTTTAGGAACAGAAAAGGCTGAAGCTGTTTATTTTACAGATCCCTTTCCAATAGAGCTGGGGTAATTTTACCACTCACAGTCTTATTTATTAGATATAGCAGTTCTTTTGTAGTGTCAGTATGGCATTCAAAATTTATAAATCATTAGTGAGCCATTAAAAGGTCCCTGGTTGTCCCTGTAGTGTTCCCTAGATTCAGTCATTATACAACCTAGGTCTTCAATGGAGGGCGACACACAATAATGCAATACTTTACTTAAAATTTTTAATATGAACTGTATTCAATACAGAACATTTCCTGCACAGAGAGGTTTAATAAAAACCATTATTTCTGAACTTCAGAATTAAATGTCATGACTGGCTACCTTGGCTGACTGGAAATTACCATTCCCCATTGAGAAACTCTAAAGGATATGAGATATTCAGTATGACCATAGCTCCTCCCTGTAGTTAAGTTCCATCTCATTTTCTCTCTGGTCTCCACTCACTCCTTTACCCAATGGTGGTATGTACTGCCACAGATGATAAAGTATCCAGCCCAACTGATTTCAACAGAGCAAGGGTTTTCTTTGCACCTTCCCCATCACTTCTTAATTCTCAAAACTCCGTTACCAATAAAACACTTATTGCTGCCTTTTCTATGTTACTAGAATAAAAAGAGTAATCAGTATCTCAAAGTCCTTTGCCCAGGAAACCATCTCCTGACCCCTTTCCTTATATGTGTGTAAAATGGGAAAACGCCAGTGTGAAACTGTGGCCACTTTCAGCTCTGAGAACCAAGCCATGAATCAGACAAAACAAAGAGAAAGAAAGGTGTAGTTAAAAGGTAAAGACACAAACAAAAAGACTGAATTTTGAGCTGAGGGTGTAAACATAGGGTAAGAAAAGAGCAATAGATGGGTTAATGATAGAAAGTCCAGGACATAGTCGGAAAGTAGAGGGAGTAAATACTTTGACCCCAGTCTACTGGACTGCCTTACATCAGTCATTTGTGTTTTGAAAAGTTGACAAGTAAAACATGCCAAAGCCTGGAGATGGAATTATAGACTTAATTTATGTATGTTTTCAAAGTACATTGTGTTTAAAATAATACAAGGCACCACAACGTGCTGGGAGAAATGCAAGACTGCAAAGTCATTAGCATCTACCATTTAAAACTGTTAAAAAGGCAGTGCACCATTCACAGTTGAGAGAGCTGCCAATACAGTGTAGAAGGACCATAGCCAGCCGAAACCCACGGGAGCTAAGGAGACTGAAAGGCTGCAGAGCAATCAGCTACTGCCTCTGAGCCTCTGTGTTTCCAAAGACTGTTTGTTCTAGACTTCATTCCTGGATTCAATCACCACTAGAGCCACTGGTGGCAATTAACAGTTAGCGGGCACATGAAAATACCCTTGATTACAATTAGCCCTTATATATCAGTTAAAATAATAAATTGCACATATCCCAGTGAAGTTTACAACTGAGTTGTTTGAGCCTGAAAATTGTATTTTGAGTGAAACCAGTGTGAAATCTTTAGCCCTTCTATTCCTTGAAAGCTGGTCTTTCACTAAAAGTGTTGCCCCCAGACCATGGCAGAATACAATGACAGAAGTTAGATGATGACAGAGAAAATGAACTACTTCAGACATGTACTTTATATTCATGGATAAACTAGGGAAATAAGGAATGTGAAACTTCCAAGTGGCACTTGAAATTTTAATTAGCTCTCAATTAACAGCTTATGGCAGTATTCTCTACTACTGGCTTTTAAGAAAAGGTATAATGAGGGAGAGTTTAAAGTAGCATTCCCAGTTTTTTTGTTTTCCCTTGACAATTAATATTTAGACTAAATAGTAAGATGAAATAGACAAGCCTTAGAACTCAAAGTGTGGAGGCCCATGATTTTAGCTTTTGCCATTTTCACTTTGCCTTGCTTCATCTAGACTGTTAGGGGCTCTTGGAAAGATTGGATAGACACATTTAGCATTTTTTATGCATACTTGATCATTGCATATTTTCTACTTCCTTAATTTGACTCATTGGAAAAAGACTCTGATGCTGGGAGGGATTGGGGGCAGGAGGAGAAGGGGACGACAGAGGATGAGGTGGCTGGATGGCATCACTGACTCGATGGACGTGAGTCTGAGTGAACTCCAGGAGTTGGTGATGGACAGGGAGGCCTGGCATGCTGCAATTCATGGGGTCACAAAGAGTCGGACATGACTGAGCGACTGAATTGAACTGAATTATAACATGGTGAATTGTTTAAGCTTAACAGTTCCAGTATTTTTTTTTTTTAAATGTCTATGGCTATGATATATTTGTTACTTTTAGAATAGTGGGCAACATAGCTTCAGAGCCCAGGGGGTGTACATTAGAATGTGACCTTTTGAATACTGCAAAATAGTGGGAAAATCTTGTAAGTTTATGGTGAAATAGTTGGTTTAGTGAAAGCAGGACTTCATTCATTATTTTAAAAATGATAGCTATATACATGCCTATACAATGTTATATTTGATTACATAATCAAAATCTTACTGAAAAACTCAGTGATAAAGAACACGCCTCCATATTTTTCTTTTGCTTGTGAAGGCTGTCCCAGGTGAAAAGTCATGGGGTTTTGGAAACAATATCTTCTGTTTCAGTGAAAGTATCAACATAATTAAAAAAGGAACCTATGTGTCTAAATTTCTGGAGGAGGGTCCCAGGTTAGCAAGGACTCATCATGATGTAGGATAGATTTAAGGAATTCGTTTAGGATATAGGAATTACAGGGAGGAGTGATGTTCCAATACAACAGTGGTGTCATTCAATGCCTTATTCCTAGCCCCCAGAAACCTTCCTCAGATGTGGGGATAGGGCCTTAAGGTTTGGTCACTTGGAGAAGAGAGAACAAGTTATTTATGGCAGTATTGATTGCTGGAGAAGAGGCAGCTCTCTTCTTAAGAACTTCAAAGATGACATTAGTCAGAAAATAGAAGAGGCAGTAAATGAGACTATTTTGGCAAGAAGGGAAGTTGGAGGTCTAAGCTGTGGTAGAATAGATTCCAGAGCCATAAGAGATAGACAGTGACTGGTAGAAAAGAACTGACTTCAGCCAAATAACGGTGTGAGAGACACTGAGATGCCAACAGGGAAGAAACCCAGGAATCAGGGTATTTGCAGCTCCAGTGATGTTCCTGAGTGGATGGTGGGACATCAATAGCCCAGACACGGCTGCTCAAGTTTTGTGCTCTCAAGCCCATCTGTCCAAAGGCTCTAAATCAGAGTAGCATCTATTTCATATAAAGTTGAATGGTAAGACTTATTTTTATCTTTTATCTGAAAAAAAAAATTGATAGTAGTATCTTACCAACTAATCTTTAACTTATATATCTCTACAATTTGAATTCTCTATCCATCATAAATCTCAGTTCATGCCATTAACAAAATACCTGGATGGACTCATCTCTATTGTCAGCCTTGGAAGGAACTTCTGCGCATTTGCAAAACAAGTTTCCACAGTGCAGACTGTTTATTGTGCTGACCTCCACACATCCTTTTACAAGAAGGCTGAAGTGAATCTATTTGTTTAAATTCCCCCATGGGGCAGCATGGGACAGTCTTTTCAATATGGTGGGCCAACATGGCTTGCCTGGACTGACTCTCAAAAGTTAGCTCCAATGATTACCTACAAACTATCTGTCACTGATGATGTTTTCAAAAGTGATGGTAGAGGAGATGGCCATGCATGAAAGCAGTCTTTGTGTCACTTAAAAAAGATCACTTCCATATAGTGTACCTCAAAGTTGCCTGTGAATACATGCAGAAATAATCAGGTGTTGGGATGGCAGGCCTCTGTTCCCCCCTCACCTCTGTGAGTGCAAGAGGAACAAGTTTTAACACAAATCACCAGGCAAAAAGCCCGAGACGTCCATGCTAGCACCACGTCCTATCCATTCTCTTCAACCCAATAACTTATTCTCTAATTACAATAAATGAGCTCAGCTACAACTTCAAGGATATAATGAGAGTACTTTTTTGTAGATAAAAAGCTTACTGTTACAGTGATTTGTGAGCTTTTATAAGAACTGAGGGGTAGACTGGATAGAGACTGAAGTGACGTAGGTTAAGGGCTGAGAAAGGAGACATAAAGAAATGGATTTATTAAATCACAATAAGCCTATTTTTCTTTGAAGGACTAAGAACGTGGTAGCTTCTTTCAAAAGGCAAGCCATGATTTCTAAGAATGTCATGTGCAATAATGTAACAATCTTATTGAAATAATATAAACATTATACTTCCAAACTTGTTAATAAAAATTGGAGGTATAAGCATTACTAATTATTTCTCTGGATATTTTATGATATTTTCTATTAATAGAAATACTTTAAAAGAAAAACAATAGAAATACTTTAAAAGAAAAACTTTATCCATGAAGTTTCTGAAGAAGGGGGAAAAATAACAATTTTAAGTATAACAGTCTATAACCTCAAAAATAATCACAAACTGCCAGACAATTTTCTGCTTTATTTCTACTTGTTTTCCAGTATACAAGAGGCATATTCCTACCTAACTCCTTAAAGTTAGGTGTGGACACTTGCTCTGGCACATAAAATTAACAGTCAGTTCACAATTTTCCATGTCCCTTTACCCTGACACAGCAAACACTGAAATCCACTTCATGGGAACTAGATGGGGAAACAGTGGAAACAGTGTCAGACTTTATTTTTTGGGGGCTCCAAAATCACTGCAGATGGTGACTGCAGCCATGAAATTAAAAGACGCTTACTCCTTGGAAGAAAAGTTATGACCAACGTAGATAGCATATTCAAAAGCAGAGACATTACTTTGCCGACTAGGATCCGTCTAGTCAAGGCTATGGTTTTTCCTGTGGTCATGTATAGATGTGAGAGTTGGACTGTGAAGAAAGCAGAGCACCGAAGAACTGATGCTTTTGAACTGTGGTGTTGGAGAAGACTCTTGAGAGTCCCTTGGACTGCAAGGAGATCCAACCAGTCCATTCTGAAGGAGATCAGCCCTGAGATTTCTTTGGAAGGAATGATGCTAAAGCTGAAGCTCCAGTACTTTGGCCACCTCATGCGAAGAGCTGACTCATTGGAAAAGACCCTGATGCTGGGAGGGATTGGGGGCAGGAGGAGAAGGGGACAACCGAGGATGAGATGGCTGGATGGCATCACGGACTCAATGGACGTGAGTCTAAGTGAACTCCAGGAGTTGATGATGGACAGGGAGGCCTGGCGTGCTGCGATTCATGGGGTCGCAAAGAGTCGGACACGACTGAGCGACTGAACTGAACTGAGACCCTTGTGAACTTGCATTTCTGAGTAAGAACAACAAGGAGCAGAGACCACAGCTGTCTTATGATGGAAATGTAGCATGAGTTAGCAACAAACTTCAGTTCCTTTGAAGATACTGTAAATTTGGGTTTATTTGCAACTACTAACTGAAGTTCTCCCACTCAGTATAATTACTTCTTTGCACCTGGGCATTTATTAGAAAACAGACCTTTAAGGTCAAACAAACAGGAGTTTGTTCTGATTCTGCCTTTTTACCTGGGTATTATTGCTATGATTCTCAACTTTTCTGAACTTGTATTTCATCATCTATGAAATGTGTATAATGGTAGCTACATCCCAAGGTGGCTGAATCAATTACAATGGAGACATATAAAGACTGAACACACTTGCTAGCGTGCTTTATTAAGCTACACAATATATGGCAGCTTTTATTATAATTACTTTCTAGAGAAAACTGTAGCTTAAGCTATTTCAGGTTACTTATGATGACATCAAATTCTAACTTGAGGCCAGGTTTTTTAGTTAATGTTTCCACTAATGTAACCCCATGCACACTATGAATGTTATAAAGCTACAGATTTAGGCCAAATTATAATAGCAATTTTTATGAATCCATTTCAGCATCCTGAGCTTAGTAATTTTGATAAATGGTTCCTTCAAAAACTTGGCTTTGGTAGTGACTGAAAATGGTTGAGAGAGCTGTGTTTAGAGCTGAGTAATTGTACAACAAAGTTCCCATGGAAAAGCTCAGAAAAAAAGGACCTTAAAATATTGCTTTAAGGGCAAGTCTTTTCACTCATAATACAAATGTTTCTTGTTTATTTTTCATTGACATCAAGTCCAATTTCCAAGATGTTTATTATGAAAGGAAACAGATTAAGAATAAAAATAGACTGGAAAATAGTGACCAGCATACAATGGTGCTGCTTTTGGAAATTTGTATTCTTGGAGACCACTTGATTCTTAAAATTAATCAAATTCACAATAAGAAAGGAAGTGTATGAACTTGCTATCATAACAGATATATTCATTTATCATCAAGGTCATGTAAATAGTTTCCAGTGTCTATGATAATCGTCTTATTGACAAATTGATAGCAGCATTCAAGAAGTGCATGCAGAGTAAATGGACCAAGATTGCTGGGTGGTTAGATGCTTAATACTGTGCAGTAGAGCAAAACCATAAAGGAAAAATAGTTCCTCCAGGAACTATAATCTAATTGAGAAATCAAAATATATATTTCTTCCCCTTTTAAGGATAATGTGTGCAGTTCAGATGATAAAGAGGATGATTTACACAAATTGTTCTTAAAGTGTGGTTCAGGAATTCCCAGGGGTCACTGAGACCTTTTAAAGGATCCACAAGGTCAAAAATATTTTCATAATAACATCAAGATATTTCCTTTTTCTCTTTCTTTCTGAGTATATATGGAGTTTCTGGAGGCTATGTGATACATGATAATACCATCTTTGTGATAGCAAACGGAATGTACATGTTTGTATTTTTGTGGTTTAAAAAATTCTGTTTTAATTTCTAATTGATAAATATGAATAGACAAAACTGTATAAACAAAAGCTATTTGAGTCCTCAAAAAATTTAGGTGAGGTAAGTAAAGCTATCCTGAGAACCACTGATTTACATTAAATCTAATAGTCCTTCCATGTTTTAAGGTTATTAGCAGATATTCTTTCAAATCATGAAATTGGAAGGCCGAATAACATGATAGATTTTGAGTTGCTTGTACATAAAATGAAATTAATTGATACACACATAATCAAATGCTTAATTGTCACTGTACTGTATAACAGTTAAGAATAGATAATAATTTCATTTTATACTCAGTCACACACACACACACACACACACACACACACACTCCACAAGAGTAAGATAATCTGGCAGAAGAAAGCAGCTTTTAGGTCCTTGAGAAGACTGCTGAACTCATACCTTGATATTACTCATGCATTTTCTCTTTTCTACAGAGAGCAAACATAACACCAGTTGTTGCAGGAGGCCCTCTGTCCTCTAGTCTACATCTCTCTTTTAATGGAAATTACTTTTATTTTTTTCTTCTATTTCAAAATAAAGATTGTCCAAGGAGTGCCTTATACAGAATACAAAATTGAAAATGTACAAGTAAACCAGATTTCCCTCTAGGAGGGGGAAAAAGTGGGGTACAAAGAACTCTTTCATTATATTGAATTTGCTCCAATCTACTATCTTTCTCCCTATATCTGCAGATTCCTTTCTCTCCATTATACCAAAGAATGTCTGGCATTTTAATGTCATTTAATGTAGGCTATGGTATCAGTGGTAATAGTTTGATCACTTGTTTAACGTGATACATCCATCAAAGATTAGACTTTTCTTCATAAACTCTCCTGGAAGTGCTATTGCGGCTCTCATCTATACACCTTAAGGTTAGTTAGGACAGATACTATTATAATCTTTATTTTATGGGGAAGAAACAGAGATTGAGGAAAGTCAAGTGACTCTCCCAAGGCTCGTCAGTGGAGAAATCAAAATTCAAAACCAACTTTAGTCTCCCAATTCAGTGCTCTCCTCAAAAGCCTACTATATGTCAATATCTGTGTTAGATACATGGTACAAAACACATTTCTGCAGTAAATCAACGTCTGCTAAATCTGCACATATGGCAAAACATTTAGTACATCAGACATACTTGGATACTCTAAAGCATGCTGAGCTATGCAGTGTTCAGTGGCTGACATGATCATTCCAAAATTAACTCAATCAATCCGTATAAATGAGATTATTGAATTTCCTCACAACTCTAGCTTTACTTTAGTGTTTATTATAGGACTAGTGAATGGATCCAAGGGCTAATTTGGTGGCAGTCACCTGGATCTGCTTATTACATTTAAAAATAAATATTGAAAGGATAAATGCTCTATTCTCATGCTGCAATAAACCCCTGTGTTGTTAATCTGATGAAAATATTTGGATTTCTTTCTATTAACCTAGCTGCAGGAAATTCAGGCTACATTTGCTATCTGTTTGGAAATAAATCATTAAGTTCAAGTGGCATTTATATCCCAGAAAGAAGGTAGCTACTGTTGAGAAGCAGAAAAATGAAAATATTATTCATTCCAAAGCAGTTCTCCAAAGAACTTTTCACATGTGCACTCAAACATAAACCACTTTACCTATTTCATTATAATTGCAATAAACTCCAAAGCTTTGGGAAGAGAGGTTTTTACTCTGCTGTATTGAAAACTGAGGTGCATTTGTACACTGAGAGGAAAATACGTTATATTTTCAATGAGAAAATTACACTCATGCCACTCACTGTGCAACGAGAATTAGAATAAAATCAGTGGTAGTTTTTGAAGGTATTAAGGAAAAGTTAATATAATGCTCAAAAGCTTTAGTGTCAGTCGAATGATGGCTTATTACCTTAACTATAATTTTTTTAAGTAAAAAATAATTAACCCACTTAATGTATCTATAAATGCTTTAGCATTTAATCAGAAAGTTTTGTAATTGAACTAAAAAATTGACCTCTATGAGTTAAGCTGTTGAATGTTATTCCTGCTTAAATGCTTTGGTGATGAAAGAGAAGAAAGCTTGGGGTATTATAGTGCCTTATATATAAAAGCTATCTTCTCTAATTCTTATTATATTAATATCTCTGCAAAGTAAGTTTTTAATCAGAACAAAGTACACTGGTGTCTTTAAGATTTAATATATTGAAAAATGTAATAAAACATTTTTGAAATTAAAAAATGAAAAATTCCATTCTATGTCAAGGAATATGTTTAAGTAGGTAGAGACAGAAATTTTCACCGGGAGCGGCTTTAAAAGTGATTGAGTCTAATACCTTATTTCATTTTGGAAAAGCTGTGCCGCAGTGATTCGTGTGACTTGAGTGCTCCTCCACAGTAGTATCACTCATTCTCTCTCCGTTATTTGACAGTCGCTAACTAAGCAGAGTGTATACTGGTGCTGTGAGCTATTTTTCTGATAGCTGCTATAAAAGAAAGTGTAAAATGAAATTAACTTGACTTTACTTTCATCTCAGATTGATGAAGATAAACATAAGTAAGGCCCAGACAAGATGGACAAAGAGGAAACAGATTTTAAGTACCATCTAACCACCCTGCACTCAGGCAAATAAAAATTCTACTAGATATGTTCATGAACAAGCTAAATGCTACAAAAAAAACTCTTCAAAAGCAATAAGAAAGGCAGGCAGGCAGAATAACAGCAGAAAGGAAGAAGGAAGAAAGGAAAGATAAAAGAGTATGTTCTGGAAGAAATACAGACCTTCAGGAAATAGAAGAAAAATTCATGCCAATTCCATTTCTTTAGGAATGGAAAAGAACTTAAAGAATATGAAGCAAGAATAAAAGAATAAAGAAAATTTAAGACAAAACTGACACCATTAAAAAATAATAAATGAGATACAGTAGGAGTACAGGCAGTAACCTAGAAGAAGAAATAAGGTGACTTCTTTAATAAAGAAGAAAAAGAATAATGATAAAATATATGGAAATCACAAAATTGTATGGAAAACTGTTATCATGTTTTAACTCACACCATTTCTTTGAAATCACTATTATCAAGATGTTCACATCACTGAACCTAAAAGTCAATTCTCAAGCCTCCTGTTACTTTACTAGCAATACCATTTTAGTTATCTATTCATTCTCCCCATCAGAACATCCCCTTCACTTGATTTCCAGGATACTCTACTCGCCTTGCTCTTCTCTTTCACCAGCCTCTGCTTCTCAGTATCTTTGCTGGTACAACCTCATCTAAAATGGATCTTAATCCTGCACATAAGACTCAAGTATTAACTGTCTTACTTGGAATTTTTATTTCAAACTTTACACATCTAAAACCAAGCTCCTAATATCCCTCCAAATTGCTTCCTCTGAAGACTATACCATCCAGTTTAATAGGTGCTCTATTACTGCTTTTGTTCAGGCCTAAAACTTGAAGTTACCCTTAATTCATTCCTTTCTCTCATACACCACATCCAGTCTATCAATTTAATCCTGTTGACCACATAACTCAAAATATATACAGAAGCACACCAGTTCTCACTACTACTACCACCCTAGTATAAGCCACTATCTTTCACTGGGATTATGCCAATAAACTCCAAATAACCTTTCTCCTTTCCAGAGTGACATACGCAAATCAGTTTAAAAATAGAAGTCAGATTATGCCATTCCTAGTTTAAAACTCTCCAGTACATTTGTAAGTTATTCAGATTCAAAGTCTAAATCTTCATTAAGATCTTTGAATTACTTTGTGAGCTGACACAGCATTACCCCTGACTTTATCTCCTGCTACTCTGACACACGGCTTCCCTGGTGGCTCAGAGGTTAAAGTGTCTGCCTCCAATGCGGGAGACCTGGGTTCGATCCCTGGGTCAGGAAGATCCCCTGGAGAAGGAAATGGCAATCCATTCCAGTGTTCTTGCCTGGAGAATACCATGGACAGAGAAGCCTAGTAGTTACAGTCCACGGGGTCTCCAAGAGTCGGATATGACTGAGTGACTTCACCCACCCACCCACCACTCTAACCACACTGGCATCCTCACTGCGTCTTGAGTACATTCATTATTTTCCTGTCTCAAGTTCCTAATAATTTACTTTATCTGAAATATTTTTCTCCTCATATATTCATGTCATGTTCATAAACATCTAGTTCTCCATTCTTTTCTGAGCATACTGAAGCTTACACCTCATTGGACTCCTGTTGTCTGAGGGGCGAGGGGTAGAATGTGACTATTTATGGGCATTTAAAGGTCCGTCTAGTCAAGGCTATGGTTTTTCCAGTAGTCATGTATGGATGTGAGAGTTGGACTGTGAAGAAAGCTGAGCACCGAAGAATTGATGCTTTTGAAGTGTGGTGTTGGAAAAGACTCTTGAGAGTCCCTTGGACTGCAAGGAGATCCAACCAGTCCATTCTGAAGGAGGTCAACCCTGGGATTTCTTTGGAAGGAATGATGCTAAAGCTGAAACTCCAGTACTTTGGCCACCTCATGCGAAGAGTTGACTCATTGGAAAAGACTCTGATGCTGGGAGGAATTGGGAGCAGGAGGAGAAGAGGATGACCGTGGATGAGATGGCTGGATGGCATCACTGACTCAATGGACGTGAGTCTGAGTGAACTCCGGGAGTTGGTGATGCACAGGGATGCCTGGCGTGCTGCGATTCATGGGGTCGCAAAGAGTCGGACAGGACTGAGCGACTGAACTGAACTGAAATGTAAGTGAAAGTAATGCCATTTCTGAGTCAAGCCCTATATGACATTCTTATCTTTTCTCTTGCTGTGGTAGATACAGAATAATGCATTGATTTGGAGAAGGCACAAGATTCCAAAATGTATTAAAAAAAAAAAAAGCATAGACAGAAAATCAAGTAAAGCAGAGCCACATTTGGCTTTATAAGCAGAAAGAATTTAATGTAGGGCATTGTGCTTAGTTGCTTAGTTGCTCAGTCGTGTCTGACTCTTTGCGACCTCATGGACTGGGCCCACCCAGCTCCTCTGTCCATGGAAGCAAGAATACTGGAGAGGGTTGCCATTTCCCTCTGTCCATGGAGGCAAGAACACTGGAGTAGGTTGCCACTTCCCCCACCAGGGAATTTTCCCAACCCAGGGATCGAACCAAGGTCTCCCACATTCCCTGCGGATTCTTTACCATCTGAGCCACCAGGGAAGGCCCAATGTAGGGGACTAGGTTTTTACAAAACCAATGTAAAGTGCTAGAGGAGAAACAGAAGAGACCACTGCTACCTTTGCAATTTAACACCATCACTGTGATGCCTAGAAGAAAGAAATCGCTGTTCTTATGCTAGTTAGAATTGTGGGAGCTACCCCTGCAATCAGATACCCTTGGAACAGAGCAGGTTACCTTCAAGGAAACACATAAAGCCTTCTACAGTTGCAAGAGCCAATAAATCTCTGCTATTACTTTCAGAAAATGGCTTCTGACCCCTGTTCCCCTGTCAGTTCTTATGAGAGTACATCTCCTTGGCAAAGTATGGCAGAATTCAGATCCTTAGAGAAAAGAAAGCCTCAGAAATGTAGGTCGGACATTTTTAGCCCATTAGAAAGAAGGAAGATCTATAAAGGGATAATTTTGCTGAGAAAAAAGTAGCATAATTCCCTGCTTTGGGTTAGTCAGCATCTACATTCTAACCACATTATCCTCGTAAACAAAAAAGATATAGAACAACTTTAACTAACATCGCGCAGTCAACTCTTATAAGATAAAAATGTTGCTGACTCCAAACTGAGACCCCAAGACTCATCCTCTGTGTGATGATTGTTTCTTCCAATTTAGTTACAACTCACATTCATAAAAATACAATTTAATCTATGATTAAGTCAACAATAACTTTATTATAGTGGTAGGAAAAGAACATCCACAACTACTAATTTCCTCCTTCCTGAAACTGGAATTGATCATGAGGCCATAACTGATATTTTATCTTGTTTTCTACCACATGCTTTGGGTATCCTTACCCTTCATCCATCAGCTCAGCTGGTCAGATTCTTCCTTAGGAGACTAAATCAAATCTCCAGTCTTGAAGTATAGGGACTGTAGTAGACCTGTCCATATGCTGTTGCTATGTAGAAAAGAGTTAAAGACTACTATCCTTAGAAATGCCTGATAGCAAGGTGAGTTGGCTAGCACCTGAGAACTTGGATATCGGGAAGGGTTCCCACCATTACCTGATAAGAAAAGCTCAGCTCACTATACCTAAACTGTTCAAACAATGTGCTTTATCTTGAACATCTGCTTTTTTCTTTTTCTTTTTTCCTATGAGTCTGGAATGTTGCTGCATATCTAGTAGATGTATAAGTGATAAGCCCCCAATGAAAACCGTGGAAGCTGAGTCTTTGTTGAGCTTCCCTGATAGATAATATTTTGCTGGAATAATTAAGTGCATCTTGTATCACTTCAAAGGGACTGCTGCTGCTGCTAAGTTGTGTCCGACTCTGTGCAACCTCATAGACGGCAGTCCACCAGGCTCCACCATCCCTGGGATTCTCCAGGCAAGAACACTGGAGTGGGTTGCCATTTCCTTCTTCATCAAAGGGACTAGACTCCTGGAACTTGTGCCTTGTTTCCTCTTATTCCATGTGTCTTTTCTCTTTATTACTTTTTCTTTGTATCCTTCTGCTGCAGTAAGTATTTATGAATAGTACCTTGTACTGTGTTATGTGTGTCTTCTGAGCAAATGACTATGACCTTTTATTATTTTTAAAAACCATGTTTTAAAATTTGTTATCCAATCATAACATCTTATAGTCCCCTTACATAGAAACAAAGAGCATATTTGTGAAAATTCTCTCATCTCTCATTATTATGCTTTTTTTTCTTATCTGAACAAATCAAATTTTAAGTGTTTAACTCAGTGAGTTTTACAATAAACATGTAACCCACACAAATCAAAACAACATATATTTCTAACACCCCAGAGGATTTCCTGTGTAGTATCTTATCAATACTTTCCCAAACTTAAACACTGTTCTGACTTCTAACTTCATTGAACGGTTGTGTCTGTTCTAAAAGTTTGCAAATGAAATTATATAGTATATAGCATTTTGTATCTTGCTTCTTTTATTCATTATATCTGTGTGATTGACATATATTATTAAATGTAGCACTAGTTTTTAAATTTCTGTCAACAGATCTTAGGCAATTCTTCTGAGGTCATATATGGAGTTTAAGAACAGACAAAGCAAAACACATAGGTACATGGGATCCTAGACTTACTCACACTTGCAACTTCTTCATACCTTGAGGAGCTGCTTAGCAGAATTTAAGATGTATTTGATCTCAGGCTGCTATACCTGCCAATTTTATGGAGTAATGAGAAGGACAATACCCACTGATGATGAGCTTCTTAGAATGAGGGCTCAGGAGTAAAGCTATATCTCCTTCACAAAAATAGAACAGCTATTTGAAGAAGGCATGACTTTCCCCCCACCAAATCCAAAGGGTCTGTGTTAAAATTCTACTATTGGGCTTGAAAGATATTCTAGTAGGCATTTCTAACTACCATAACAATTTCAAGTACCATTGGATATGCTGGGTCAGAAATTTTCAGTATAGAACCAGCTTCAGAGCATTTTCTTGCTTTTGCATCCTCTCAAAGCTGAATTAAATATTAAGGGAACTATGGAGCACATTCAGATATCCTTTACATCACCTTTAATATTAAAAAGTGTCCACCAAATTTTCAGTGTTGAGAAAGGGTGCAGGGTGCAACATTGTTTTCCCTTGGAGGTGATATTGCAACATAAACCTTGCCATTCAGTTCAGTTCAGTTCAATTCAGTGGCTCAGTTGTGTCCGACTCTTTGCGACCCCATGAACCGCAGCACGCCAGGCCTCCCTGTCCATCATCAACTCCTGGAGTTCACTCAGACTCGCGGCCATCGAGTCAGTGATGCCATCCTGCCATCTCATCCTCTGTTGTCCCCTTCTCCTCCTGCCCCCAATCCCTTCCAGTATCAGAGTCTTTTCCAATGAGTCAACTCTTCGCATAAGGTGGCCAAAGTACTGGAGTTTCAGCTTTAGCATCATTCCTTCCAAAGAAATCCCAGGGCTGATCTCCTTCAGAATGGATTGGTTGGATCTCCTTGCAGTCCAAGGGACTCTAAAGAGTCTTTTCCAACACCACAATTCAAAAGCATCAATTCTTCAGCGCTCAGCTTTCTTCACAGTCCAACTCTCACATCCATACATGACCACTAGAAAAACCATAGCCTTGACTAGACGGAACTTTGTTGGAAAAGTAATATCTCTGCTTTTCAATATGCTATCTAGGTTGGTCATAACTTTTCTTCCAAGGAGTAAGCATCTTTTAATTTCATGGCTGCAATCACTATCTGCAGTAATTTTGGAGCCCCTAAAAATAAAGTCTGACACTGTTTCCCCATCTGTTTCCCATGAAATGATGGGACCAGATGCCATGATCTTTGTTTTCTGAATGTTGAGCTTTAAGCCAACTTTTTCACTCTCCTCTTTCAATTTCATCAAGAGGCTTTTTAGTTCCTCTTCACTTTCTGCCATAAGGGTGGTGTCATCTGCATATCTGAGGTTATTGATATTTCTCCCAGCAATCTTGATTCCAGCTTGTGCTTCTTCCAGCCCAGCATTTCTCATGATGTACTCTGCATAGAAGTTAAATAAGCAGGGTGACAATATACAGCCTTGACGTACTCCTTTTCCTATTTGGAACCAGTCTGTTGTTCCATGTCCAGTTCTAATTGTTGCTTCCTGACCTGCATATAGGTTTCTCAAGAGGCAAGTCAGGTGGTCTGGTATTTCCAACTCTTTCAGAATTTTCCACAGTTTATTGTGATCCACACAGTTAAAGGCTTTGGCATAGTCAATAAAGCAGAAATAGATGTTTTTCTGGAACTCTCTTGCTTTTTTGATTTCTAGAAACTTCTCAAGGAAGGAATGCAAGAGTTTTCATGAGGCATAATCATCTCTACCCTCTTGCACCCAGGAAACTTGATCATTTTCAAACAGTAAAATGTCAATATAGTAGACCACACATATGTCCCCAATAGATGTGGAGTGGCAAGTTGATTAAGATTGCTGAGTACTAGATTAAAACAAAGAGCCAGAGGTAAGACAACAAATATCTGTTCCCAGTACATGTAGGATGGCAGTTTGATCATGGTCACTGGGTACTAGATTAATACAAAGAGTCAAAGGTGATACAATGAGGGTGTGCTGCTGCCCTGCCAGATGAGGACAAATTGCTTCTAGTGGTCTCTGCTAATCAATACAGAGAAATAGCTTTTGCCAGATCAATAGCTCCAGACCAGAAACCAGAGCCAGACATGATTTAGTTCACCTACAGAAACAATATCTGAAATAGTAGCAAGACTTGATCAAGTTTATTATGATAATAAACTGTCATTCTCCAAGAACCTATTTTTCTCCTGTACTGGCCAAAAAGAATCATCATATATACTGTTTTTGTCTTTGAAGATGACACCAATGTATAATATTTCCAGAGATACACTATTTTTTCATTTAAAAAATTATACATTACTATACACCTTGATAAATTTTAAAGAACAAACACACCATATATGGTGTGCCAGCTGCCAGACAGTCAGATAATAGAAGAGTACTAGCATCTCAGAAACCTCCTTTGTGCTCCCTTTCAGTCACTACCAACCCCAAAGGTAACCACTATCCTCACCTCTAACAAAATAGTTAGTTCTACCTGTTTATGTAATTTATATAAAAGGAATAGTATATAATGTACTCTATTGTATCTTGCTTCTTTCACCCTATATTTTACTTGGGAGATTTATTCACACTCTGTGGAGTTGTAGGTCTTTAATTTTTAGTGTTGTGTAGTATTACATTATGCAAATATATTACATGTTATTTTACAATCTACTATTAGTGGGCATTTGGATCATTCCCAATTTTTGGCTAATTCAAATAGCACTTCTGTGAACATTCTAAGACATATCTTTTGGAGAATATCAGTAACAGTTGAGTATGTAACCAGGAACACAATTTCTGGCTCATGGAGCATGTATATGTTCAGATTTACTAAATATTGCCAAACATTTTGTTTCCCTAAAGTGGTTGTGCTAATTTTCATGACCACTAGCAGTATATGAGATTTCTAGCTGTTCCATGTCCTCACCAACACGTATTCTCTATCATTGCTACCATGTTCATTTTCAGCCCTTTTGGTGTGTGTGTTTCAATAGAAATTTCCCTTAAAAAATCTCATTAAAAAATTAAGATAGAGAAAAATTATCTACTAATGTTGAGAATCTACTATCCTGTTAAAAGTCAGAGAAAATGGTGTCCCTCAAGCTATTCATATTCTAGGAACATTTTCTCCCATCACAAGGTTTCAAGATCAGCAAACCTTTTCCTATAAAGAACCAGATGGTAAATATTTAAGGCTTTGAAGGTCATACAGTCTCTTGCAACTACTGAACTCTACATCACAGCAGGATAACAGCCATAGGTAATATGTGAATGAATGGATGAGGGTATGTTCCAAAAGAACTTTGCTTACAAGAACAGGTGGTAGGCCATGATTTGCTTACCTTCTACTCTCAGGAAGAAACATCCTAAAAAGAATTTGAATTTTACTTCAATTAAAAGCAACAAAACAACTGTGTGATTACTTTGGCATATTTTTTAACATTTGGGAGTAATAACTATCAATGAAATATTTCAATCAAGAATGGGCATGATAAAGGACAGAAGCTAAGGACCTAAGAGAAGCAGAAGAGATTAAGAAGAGGTGGCAAGAATGCACAGAAGAACTATATTTAAAAAAGGTCTTAGTGACCCGAATAACCACAATGGTGTGGTCACTCACCTAGAGCTAGACATTCTGGAGTAGGAAGTCAAGTATGCCTTAGGAAGCATTACTACAAACAAGGTTGATGCAGGTAATAGAATTTCAACTGAGCTATTTCAAATCCTAAAAGATGATGCTGTTAAAAAGTGCTATACTCAATATGTAAGCAAATTGGGAAAACTCAGCAATGGCCACAGGACTGGAAAAAGTCCATTTTCATTCCAATCCCACACAAGGGAAATGACTACCACTGGGCTCATCCCACTTCAGTTTAGTTTAGTTCGGTCACTCAGTCGTGTCTTACTCTTTGTGACCCCATGAATCGCAGCACGCCAGGCCTCCCTGTCCATCACCATCTCCTGGAGTTCACTCAGACTCGCGGCCATCGGGTCAGTGATGCCATCCTGCCATCTCATCCTTGGTCGTCCTCTTCTCCTCCTGCCCCCAATCCCTCCCAGCAACAGGGTCTTTTCCAATGAGTCAACTCTTCGCATGAGGTGGCCAAAGTACTGGAGCTTCAGCTTTAGCATCATTCCTTCCAAAGAAACCCCAGGTTTGATCTCCCTCAGAATGGACTGGTTGGATCTCCTTGCAGTCCAAGGGACTCTCAAGAGTCTTCTCCAACACCACACTTCAAAAGCATCAATTCTTCAGCTCTCAACCTTCTTCACAGTCCAACTCTCACATCCATACATGACCACAGGAAAAACCATAGCCTTGACTAGACAAACCTTAGTTGGCAAAGTAATGTCTCTGCTTTTGAATATACTATCTAGGTTGGTCATAACTTTTCTTCCAAGGAGTAAACATCTTTTAATTTCATGGCTGCAGTCACCATCTGCAGTGATTTTGGAGCCCAAAAAAATAAAATCTGACACTGTTTCTACTGTTTCCCTATCTATTTCCCATGAAGTGATGGGACCAATGCCATGATCTTCGTTTTCTGAATGTTGAGCTTTAAGCCAACTTTTTCACTCTCCTCTTGAACTCTCATCAAGAGGCTTTTAGCTCCTCTTCACTTTCTGCCATAAAGGTGGTGTCATCTGCATATCTGAGGTGATTGATATTTCTCCCGGCAATCTTGATTCCAGCTTGTGTTACTTCCAGTCCAGCATTTCTCATGATGTACTCTGCATAGAAGTTAAATAAGCAGGGTGACAATATACAGCCTTGACATACTACTTTTCCTATTTGGAACCAGTCGGTTGTTCCAGGTCCAGTTCTAACTGTTGCTTCCTGACCTGCATACAGATTTCTCAAGAGGCAGGTTAGGTAGTCTGGTGTTCCCATTTCTCTCAGAATTTTCCACAGTTTATTGTGATCCACAGAGTCAAAGGCTTTGGCATAGTCAATAAAGCAGAAATAGATGTTTTTCTGGAACTCTCTTGCTTTTTCCATGATCCAGTGGATGTTGGCAATTTGATCTCTGGTTCCTCTGCCTTTTCTAAAACCAGCTTGAACATCAGGGAGTTCACGGTTCATGTATTGCTGAAGTCTGGCTTGGAGAATTTTGAGCATTACTTTACTAGCATGTGAGATGAGTGCAACTGTGCGGTAATTTGAGCATTCTTTGGCATTCCCTTTCTTTGGAATTGGAATGAAAACTGACCTTTTCCAGTCCTGTGGCCACTGCTGAGTTTTCCAGATTTGCTGGCATATTGAGTGCAGCACTTTCACAACATCATCTTTCAGGATTTGAAACAGCTCAACTGGAATTCCATCACCTCCACTAGATTTGTTCATAGTGATGCTTTCTAAGGCCCACTTGACTTCACATTCCAAGATGTCTGGCTGTAGATTAGTCATCACATCATCATGATTATCTGGGTCGTGAAGATCTTTTTTGTACAGTTCTTCTGTGTATTCTTGCCACCTCGTCTTATTGGAATGAAAAATTCCATTTTCAAAAGAATGTTCAAATTATCATACCATTGGTCTCATCTGACTGAAGGATGTTCAAAATCCTTCAAGCTAGGCTTCAGCAGTACATGAACTGAAAACTTAGAGATGTACAAGCTGGATTTCAAAGAGGCAGAGGAGCCAGAGATCAAATTGCCAATATTCATTGAATCATAGAGAAAGCAAGGGAATTCCAGAAAAACTACTTCTGCTTCATTGACTATGCTAGAGCCATTGATTGTTTGGATCACAACAAACAGGAGAAAATTCTTAAAGAAATGGGAATAGCAAGCCACCTGACCTGCCTCCTGAGAAGCCTGTATGTAGGTCAAGAAGCAACAGTTAGAATTGGACTGGTTCAAAATTGGGAAAGGAATATATCAAGGCTTGCATATTGTCATCTTGCTTATTTAACTTCTATTTAGAGTACCTCATGGAAAATGCTGGATGAATCACAAGCTGGAATCAAGATTGCTGGGAGTAATATCAACAACCTCAGATATGCAGATAATACCACACTAATGTCAGAAAGTGAAGAGGCTCTTGATGAGGGTGAAAGAGAAGAGTGAGAAAGCTAACTTAAAACTCAACATTCAAAAAACTAAGATCATGGCTTTTGGTCCCATCACATAATGGCAAATAGAAAGGGAAAAAGTCGACACAATGACAGATTTTAACATTTTCATGGGCTCCAAAATTACTGTGGATAGTGACTACAGCCATGAAATTAAAAGGCACTTGCTCCTTGGAAGGAAAGCTATGACAAACCTGGAGAGCATATTAAAAAGCAGAGACCTTTGTCACTTTGTGGACAAAGGTCTATATAGACAAAGCTATGTTTTTTCCAGGAGTCATTTGTGGATGTAGGAGCTGGACCACAAAGAAGACTGAGCATCAAAGGATTGATGCTATCTAATTTTGGTGCTGGAGAAGACTCTTGCAAGTCTGTTGGGCTGCACTGAGATCAAAGCAGTCAACCCTAAAGAAAATCAATCCTGATTATTCATTGAAAGAACTATTGCTGAAGCTCCAACACTTTGGCCACCTGATGCAGAGCCAACTCATTGGAAAGACCCAGATGCTGGGAAAGACAGAGGCAAAATGAGAAAAGAATGCAGAGGATGAGATGGTTAGATAGCATTACTAACTCAATGGATATTATTTGAGCAAACTCTGGAAGATAGTGAAAGACATGGAAGCCTGGAATGCTGCAGTGCATGGGGTCACAGTTAGACACAACTTGGACACTAACAACAACAAATCAATATTTACCTTAGTGTCTCCTATGAATTTTTGTAAACATGAGATCTTGAAAAGCAGCTGTTAATTTTCATAAACCAGAATGTGAAAAGATATGTAAAAAATATACCCCAAATTGTCTTTTTTGATAAGTTTCCTACTTCCCATTTTTTGGTAACATTTAAAGGCAATCTGTGCTTTGGGGATATTTCCTAAGATACTTATATTTGGAAGATCACAGAGAGATTCTTCCATATATATGAAATCATTTGATTTTTATAGGGTTGGTATTCTTACTTGGCTCCAAGTTACTGCACTACAGAATAATTAAAGCTACATCAGGATCAAAGATTTAGTAAATTACTATGAATTATTATGCAGATGAAAACAATATACTCATATGAGTGCATGCCAGGCTCCATAATAAGAAAAAAATTTAACATGGAAAAGAAATAAAGTGAATTCTGAAAAAGAGGTGAATATTTCTTCTTCTCATACTATCAACAATGAAATCAATCAAGAGCAAGCAAAGAATTTGAGAGAATTATTGAGGCTATAATAAATGTATGTTATAATGATGTTTCACACCATTTGTCACTGTTCTGCATGGTTGAATGCCTAATGGAGATTTCTGAAACCCAAGTCAAATAATTTCATATGTAATGTGAGTTGATTCTCAAGCAGAAAAAAACACGTTAATTATCTCTTTTGTAGCATTTAGTTGGAATAAAATGGCCCACTTTCCACTATGAAGCAATGAGGAGTTCATGAATAATGATAGTCAGAGAGGCATAAAACAGACACGATACCCTGGACAACTGTTATGGAAATAGACCAGGAACAATGAACAGTTGAAAACAACATGAAAAGAACATACATATAAATTCACAATAATAATTATCATAATAAATTTCATTCCATTGCTCCAACTCTCTCACTTATTTTTCTGTTATCTATATCAAATTTTAATTTCCCACTGGCTATCTGTAAAATGTAAAACTTTATAAATACTTTGACTATTTTACTACCCTATGATGTACATATATCCTTATCATAAAGAGGAAATATTGATATTTCAGTAAGAGTTGATGATTTCACCAAAAACCCCTACCAGGTGATTTTTAAAATTCTGATTTCCAGCTTCTGAAGGACAGTGCTAATTGAATGTGAGGGGTAATCTTTTCTTATAATATACTTTTATACATTTATTTGTTTCTTTCTAACATCACTGATTTGAAGTGGAAAAACAAAAGCTCATAGGAGATGTCAAAACATTTACCATTGAGGACATACAGATCTTAGAAAAAGAAGTTATTCTCAAAAGATTAAAAAAGATGAAAACTGGCAAAAGATATTTTTATCATTTAGTTCAAGGCCTATGTCAGCACATTGTACCTGAAGGCAGTGGCAGCCTCCTTGGAGCAGTGATACAATTTAAGAGGCATCAAAAGAGCACTTCTCTCACTGGGTTTGTTATTATATTTATCTATGCTTTCTTCCCAAAAAAGTATCATAGCAAATAACTAACACTGGAGAATCATAATGGATTAGGATTATAACAGGCATTAGACACTACATAGTACAATTCATTAATCCCCTTAAAAGTACTAAAGTGTTGAGATGAAGATAATCTTGAACTTTATCAAGAGAAATTTCTTGAAGCTAAACTTTCCAATTATATACATACAAAATAGACATTTTTATGAAAAGTTTTAAAGCTAAAATTGGTTTTCTAATTTTCACTCTCCTGAAAATAATTATTGACCACTGAATTTGTGTCAAGCATTATGCCTAGCATTTCATTTGTATTTTTCATTTTAATTCTTCTAATCATTTCCCTGGTGGCTCAATTGGTAAAGAATCCACCTGCAATGAGGAGACACAGGTTAGATCCCTGGGTCGAGAAGATCCTCTGGAGAAGGAATGGCAACCCACTTCAGTATTCTTGTGTGGGGAATCCCATGGACAGAGGAGCCGAGCAGGCTATGGTCCATGGGATCACAAGAGTCAGATAAAACCTAGCAACTAAACCATCAAACCACTGTTAAGTAGTTAGAACAGGAAACAGGAGTCCAAAATGGCGGTGGCTAAAAGACAAGGAAGGGAAAAGCCCATGAAAATAGAACAAAGGAAGGTCAAAGTAAGGTCCGAGGACCTGAGTGAGGACTTCAGGTAGAAGAAACAGCACTTCTGGCTGGCCCAATTTGCATAGGGAAGGCCCAGGGGGAGGAAAAACATATAAAAGGAGGAGTGAAAGCCTGTGTGTGCTTTCTCTCTCTCTCTCTCCTCTGCTTGCATGCGCTCTTCTCTCTCTCTCTCTCTCTCTCTCTCTCCCCCCTTCCCTCCCCCGCATGCTGGCACGCTCCTCCACTCTCTTCTCTTCACGTCTTAGGGTTGGCATGCCCTCACACTTCGAGGATGGATTCTCTTGCTATCTTCTAAATAAAATAGAGCTGTAACACTGATTTGTCTAAGAGCTATAACACAGTTTGTCCAAGACCCGAGAGTTGTGACGCACCGAGGGTTTTAATGTCCGTCTCTCCAAATTGTTGTGACGAGACAGAACCGAGAAGCATACACTCGCCTGACACCACCAACCGCTTAATGAAGATGTAGGAGCTAAAGATTGGAGATTTAAATGAACTGCTCAAATTTTATACAAATTTGGAAACTACAGCCAAGATCTGAATCCACATTTGCTTGCTGTCAGAACTTCAGCGTTATTTAGTATGCTATACATCTCCCTGATCTATACTAAAACCCTTTAAATATTTGAAATCAGTTAATGGAGCCTTTGTGATGCTCCCTGAAGCAAATTTTTTCAGCTTTGTTTTTCTTTTTTCTCTAATCATTTACCTATCTTTCACAAAATTCTTCTTTCCATCTGTGCATGGTCTTAAGTGTAGACACTATAACTGAATAATAATAATATAGATGTGTTCTAATTGATCCAGCATAGGGAAAGTCATACTCTCCCTTCTGGTCACTTCATTTCTAATTAAGTTGGACAGGAATCTTGTTATTTTTAGAACACCGAACCATGCTGTTCCACCAGGACAACATATTCTGTAGTTGTGTGTGTGCGTGTGTATGTTTCAGAACCAAGAGTACGATTTAACCTTTTTCCCAATTACATTTTATATGATTATACACATAAATAATTTCAATCTGCTAAATATCTCAAGACAACTTAATATGCATAACAATAGTACATTATCTGCCATCTGTAGATTTTATAAGAAAGTCACTTGGGGTGTCAATTACTGATGAAAATGTTGAATATACATTTCTAAGGAACTATCTTGTTAATTCGTTTTACATGTACTTATGTGAGGTTAGGTTTTCTTATTGCCTTGGAAAATAGAAAAGTGCACACAGTTTGCATGAATAGTAGTATATGTATGTGGGTAATTCAAGCAAGCAGTTGGAACTCTAAGCTGGAGTTCAAGAGGGAAGACATTTGTAAGATACTGACTTAGCTAGAAATCTGCATAAGGGTGATGGCTGAATTACAAAATAGTCAAGGATGTGAGTATAAAATAAGAAGTAAATGTTACTTGGATATTATAGAAATCTAGGTGATTATATGTAACAAGAGAAGTTTAAAGAAGGGAAAATAGAGACTAAAAGAAGGGAATAATATACTTTCCACTGTTAGGCAAATGTCATAAATATGGCAAAAAGCAAAACAGGGATAAAGAAGAGTTTATGGAGCATCTATAGACAAGTCTCCAAAACTACACTCTGGTGATCTCAACATAACTCTCTAAAGAGAAATAGCATAGGGTGCATACCAGTGTCTACACTATAACACTGAACATTCAAGATGATGCTTAGATGCTAGGCAAGAGTGTATAAAAACCTTATTCCACAGAAATTGGTCCACACCATCCAACTCTGGTGCATAGGAGAAATAGCTAAAGATAGAATCAAGGATTATCTCCTGAAACTGAGGCTTCCGTGCTAGTAACTTACTTGTGCATATGTGTATAAGCACTCTATGTCCTGTGGCATTCTAAGTCTAGACCGTTTTGTCTTATGAAGGAAAATCTAACATCATGCCTTTGGTATACATCACTTAAATGTGAACTTTTGGAAGAGATTCAGATCTCATCACATAGCCACCAGGTTTCACAGGAGATCACAATGCAATTGATGAAAAGAGCATTTTTAGTAGAATGTTGACAATAGAGAACAAGTGTCAAAGGTAGGGTGATAGAGGAGCTTAATGAGGAAACAGAGACAGCGAATGAAGATTATTCTGAGGAAGACATTGAAGGGGAATTGAGAATGGTGGCATTGCATGAAGAGGAAAATTTGGTTGTCTCTCTCTCTCTCTTTTTTTAATGATGAGGAGAAGGGGATGAGCTTATCTGTAGATTCAAGGGATGTCCTTAGTACTGAAGAGGAAAGTATTGAAGAGAGGAAGTAATAGATAGAATAGTATTCCAGAGAAGATTACAATAATGACAACAAACTGCAAGATCTCTAAGACTAATAACACCATGGCATAATCCAAGGTCACATTCAGTTCTTTTCATCACAGAATCGTAGATCTACTTAGTTATAGGAGATAACCTGTAACTCTTAAAGGTATCACTATCAGGAAAATTTTCCCAATTTTTGTCAAGTATAATCCCTGCGGGACAGAGGTTTTGTTCTCATTTCCCCCTATACAAAATGTCTCTGTCTGTGATAGACAGGATGGAGCCTGTCTTCCAGCTTTCAGTCAGTTCAGTTCAGTTGCTCAGTCATGTCTGACTCCTTGCGAGCCCATGAATCACAGCACGCCAGGCCTCCCTGTCCATCATCAACTCCCAGACTTCACTCAAACTCATGTCCATCGAGTCAGTGATGCCATCCAGCCATCTCATCCTCTGTTGTCCCCTTCTCCTCCTGCCTTCAATCTTTCCCAGCATCAGGGTCTTTTCAAATGAGTCGTTCCTCACATCAGGTGGCCAAAGTACTGGAGCTTCAGCTTCAGCATCAGTCCTTCCAATGAATATTCAGGACTGATTTCCTTTAGGATGGACTGGTTGGATCTCCTTGCAGTCCAAGGGACTCTCAAGAGTCTTCTCCAACACCACAGTTCAAAAGCATCAGTTCTTCAGTGCTCAGCTTTCTTTATAGTCCAACTCTCACATCCATACATGACTACTAGAAAAACCATAGCCTTGACTAGACCGACCTTTGTTGGCAAAGTAATGTCTCTGCTTTTGAATATGCTGTCTAGGTTGGTCATAACTTTTCTTCCAAGGAGTAAGTGTCTTTTAATTTCATGGCTGCAGTCACCATCTGCAGTGATTTTGGAGCCCAGAACAATAAAGTCTGACACTGTTTCCAGTTTCCCTATCTATTTCCCATGAAGTGATGGGAGCAGACACCATGATCTTCGTTTTCTGACTGTTGAGCTTTAATCCAACTTTTTCACTCTCCTCTTTCACTTTCATCAAGAGGCCTTTTACTTCCTTGGATTTACTGCAGTCAATGTTCCCAGGAAATTTGGTGATATTACATCACCAAATTTGTAGGAGGACTTCTCTTTACAATCTTATCTTCACAGAGTCAGGGGTTGGGTTTTGGTTAAAGATCTGGGAACTTAAAAATAATGTTAGGAAAAAAAAAAAATATATATATATATATAGCTTCACTAAAGGACATTTCTGGCAAACTAGTGCTAACTGTATTTGGGTTTTATGTTGTTTTGATGATGAGGAGTGAGGAGATGAGCTAATGTGGACTCATAGTGAAAAGAGCAAAGTGATAAGATATCCATACACAGTTGCCCTCCAACAGGATTGTCAAATGTTATAATCTTTGTAACTTTTTAATTCATTTTGTATTTTGTATAGCTGATTAACAAACAATGCTGTGATAGTTTCAGATAAAGAGCAGGGGACCCAGCTATACATACACTTGTATCCATCTCCCCCAAACTTCTCTCCCATCCAAGCCAGCAGACATATAGAACAGAGTCTTAAATGAAAGAAAGTGGCTGGCCTAGGAATACAGAATATGGGTCACATGGGCAGAGAGGGTTAAAAAAAATTCCATAAAGGCAATTAGAATTTTCATGGTCATTCTTACTAAATTTGTAAACAGCAGTCTGAAGATGCTGTGCTGTGCTTAGTTGCTCAGTCATTTCGGACTCTTTGAGACGTCATGCACTGTAGCCTGCCAGGCTCCTCTGTCCATGCCGATTCTCCAGGCAAGAATACTGGAGGGGGATCTCCTCCAGGGGATCCTCCCAACCTAGGAATTGAACTGGGGTCTCCTGCATTACAGACAGATTCTTTACCAGTTGAACTACCAGGGAATCCCCACCCCCCACAAAAAAGCATTTATTCATTTTTCAATCAGAGATGATCAAGTTTAAGACATTCAATAGGCATTCTATTATTCTTTAAAGTTGTTTATGCATTACATAGAAAGAGGAATCCACAATTTCTGTATTCTTACCACTTACACATTTACACATTGAGTGTATTTCCACTATTTTTCAAATTCTCATTATATATATATATACACACACATATATACATATACATACACACACACACACACAGGCACACACAAACATTTCCTGTTGTTTATTACATTCCATTTTAAAAAATTCTAATCATTTTTTCTCCAGGTAAGGGGTAAATCTTTTTATTAATTTCCTTTAGGGTAGTAGAAATAAGCACATTTATTTTCTCTCCCTATAGGACAAAAGATAAAACAGCTGCTATCTTTTTATAGCTCTGTTTCTCATTTATCACATGCCATGATACAACATTTACCCACTTCACAATGTACTCCACTTATTTTGTTTTTAAACTTTTTTTCCATATCTTTTCCTATATTTACTCATTTATTCATTCATTTGTTCAATAAAAATTATCTATTTAATGCCTTCTTAAAGATGAAACATGGTCTCTATGCATAGCCTTTTGGGATAATGGTAGGAGGACAAGAGATAAATATATGAAACAATAAAATCTTGTGAGATGATAAATTCTACATGAGAAAAACTGTCATAAAGCTCAGAATAATAAAGGATTGCATTAGAGTGGAATTGTTTTTCAGGCAAGGGTATGTCTTGAGAAAGTTTAAGCAAAATTCTTTAAAGGAACTGAATTTAGACTGAGATTGAAGAACTGAGTGTGGGGATACAAGATAACTAGGAAAGAATACACATGAGAAGCAGTCATATCATATCCAAAATTCAAAGGATTTGCAGAACAAAACTTATGATGATTTAAAGATTTAAAATGATCTGCTGAAGTCTGGACTACTAGTAAAACAATAACACTATTCACAGCTTTAACAAAAGGCTGAAGTACAGGTCAAGATTGCAGAGTAGGAAGATCTGAGCTCACCCCCTCCTACAGATACACAAAACTACAACTACATATAAAACACCTGTGTCTTGAGAATGATCTGAAGACTAGAAGGACAGATTTCCTACAGCTGAGGACCTAAAGGGAGGTCAGATCAATATGGATAGGAGTGGCAGGGATAGGGTCTAGGCACGTCCAGTGCAGTGACCACAAGTGGGAGACATATCACAGACTGCAGAGGTCCCCTTCAGGAGCAAGGGGTCCAGATGCTTGGCAAGCTCCATATTCTGCATCAGGAAGATGATCTTCCATGTTATCTAGCTTTGAAAACCGATGGAGAGAATGCCAAGGAGAGCCAGAGGGCTGTGGGAAATCAAGACTCTACTCTTTGAAGGCTTGTGAACAAACTCACATAACTCCAAGTCCTAGCATAAAGGCAACAGCTTGAAAAGTACGTGGGCCATATGAGAAGACTTGTTGAAGAGTTTAAGGGTATTTTTTGGAAGGGCAGGGACCTCATAGAATTTGCTCTGGGAATAGACTGAGACCACTGCCATTTAAAAATTTTTTTAAATCTCCTTTCACCTAGCTGACCCAAGTACTGGTGGGAACCTTTTCTTTCACTCTTCATCATCCTAGTTAATACCATGCACCCACCCCTTCTCAACACTCCCCTGAGGACTTCCCTTCCAAATTGGCTACCACCTTGTCCTACCCAGAAGGCAACCCTATAAAGTCACAGCCAGTTGTAAAAAAAGCCAGCTATGCATTACAGAATGCATTTGCACCATTTGGATCCAGGCCTCATAGACAAGTTGTATGGTGGCCCTGGTGGCTCAGTGGTAAAAAAACCTGCCTGCCAATCCAGGAGATGCACGTTCAGTCTCTTGGTGGGGAAGATCCCCTAGAGAAGGAAATGACAATCAACTCCAGTATTCTTGCCTGGGAAATCCCATGGACAGAGGAG
The DNA here is from genome assembly GCA_006408695.1 of Aepyceros melampus. Lineage (NCBI taxonomy): Eukaryota > Metazoa > Chordata > Mammalia > Artiodactyla > Bovidae > Aepyceros > Aepyceros melampus. Next base: position 348,553 of record SJXQ01006286.1, on the reverse strand, counting down.
CCCTGCAGGCTGTAGTTTATGGGGTCACAAAAGAGTCCGACACAACTTAACAACTAAACAACAGCAACTCATAGACAGGAGGGCTAGGGATCATATACCTAATATATAGGAACAAATATAGAGAGTTATGCAAAATGAGACAAGCGATTATCTTCCAATGGAAAGAATAAGATAAAACCTCAGGTAAAGAATGAAATAAAATGGAGATAAGTGATTTACCAGATAAAGAGTTCAAAGTAATGGTCATAAAGATGCTCACTCAACTCAGGAGAAGAATGGATGCACTCAGTGAGAACTTCAATAAAGTTTCAGAAAAACAACAACAACAACAACAACAAAAACTGGAACTGAATAACATAATAACTGATATAAAAATGCACTACAGTGAATCAATAGGAGATTAGAGAATGTAGAAGAATCATCAGTGATCTGGAAGACATGGTAGTGGAAATTACCTAATTAGAATATTAAAAAGTATTTTTTATAAAAAAAGGGATGCTGCATGGGACCTTGGGAAAACATCAAGTGTGCTAACATTCACGTTACAGATATCTCAGAAGGAGAAGAGAGAGAAAAGGAAAGAAAACCTACCCGAAGAAATAACAGCTGAAAAATTCCTTAACCCAGCTGAGCAAACACCCAAGTCCAGAGAACACAGAGAACCCCAAACAAGATGAACCCAAAAAGATGCACATCAAGGCATATTACAATTAAAACATCAAAAATTAGAGATAAAGGGGAACCTTAAAAGCAGCATGAGAAAAATAGCTTGTTATAGATAAGGGAATCCCCATTAGACTATTGATGCTTTTGAACTGTGGTACTGGAGAAGACTCTTGAGAGTTCCTTGGACTGCAAGCACATCAAACTAGTCAATCCTAAAGGACATCAATCCTGAATATTCATTGGAAGGACTGAAGCTGAAGCTCCAATACTTTGGCCAGCTGATTCGAAGAGCCAACACTTTGGAAAAGACTCTGATGCTGAGAAAGATTGAAGGCAGAAGGAGAAGGGGTAACAGAGGACATCCCTGTTATGGCATCACTGACTCAACGGACATGAGTTTGAGCAAGATCTGGGAGATGGTCAAGGACATCTTTTTGTCCTTGTGACACAAGGAGTCACAAAGAGTTGGACACAACTGAGCGACTGAACAATAGACTATCAGTCAATTTTCCCACAAAAACATCACAGACCAGAAGAAATAGCTGTACTCTCAGGTTGTTTGAAATGTTATTCACAATAGCCATGATGTTGATGCAACTTAAGTTTCCATTAATAGAAGAATTGACAAGGAAGATGTGAAGCACACACACATACACACAATGATGTGTTACTCAACTATTAAAGAGAGTGAAATCATGACATTTGTGACAACACAGACAGACATTGAAGGTATCATGTTGAGTAAAATAAGTCAAAAGAAGACAAATACCATATGATTTCATTTATACATGAAATCTTAAAAAACAGAACAAATAAGCAAACAAAATAGAGCAAAAACTGATCGACAGATACAGGTAACAAACTGACAGTTGCCAGAGGAGTTGGGAGTGGGGAGTGACAGTTAGGCAAAATGGGTGAAGGAGATGAAGAGTTACAGTCAAAGTGAAAGTGTTAGTCATTCAGTTGTGTCTGAGTCTGAGACCTCAGGGACTATAGCCCACCAGGCTCCTTTGTCCATGGAATTCTCCAGGCAAGAATACTGGAGTGGGTTGCCATACTCTTCTCCAGGGGATCTTCCCAACCTGGAGATCAAACCAGATATCCCACATTTCAGGCATATTGTTTATCATCTGAGCCACGAGGGATAAAGTTCCAGTTAAAAAATAAATAAGTCACAAAGAGGTAACATACTACAACATAGGGAATACAGTCAATAATTCTGCAGTAACTTTGCACGTGACAGATGGTTGCTAAACTTATTGTTGTCATCAATTTGTAATGTACATAAATGTCAAATCTCTAGGATGTACACCTGAAACTAACATAATATTATATGAAACCTGTACTTCATTCTTTAAAAAGGCAGAGGGAAAACTCAGGAAAAGGAAGATCTTGAATTTAGTTTGGGGTCATACTATGTTTAAGTTGTGGGAAGGATAACCAGGTGAAGATAGTCTCAAAAAAGGACAGGAATTATCCAATTCCAAAATTCAGATTTATCAAAACTGAAGATATAAAAATGAATGACACGGGTTATGCATAAAATGCACATATTTCTGTAATGAATTTAGCTTATCTTATCATTTTAGAAATTAAGAAATTGGGCAAAGATATTTGCCATGATATATTTAGAGGGTCAGTGATGCAGACGGGAGAGAAATATATGTTTTGAGCTTTCTTCATCAAACTGTTGTTATATGTTTCTTAAGTTTGAACAGTCAGGGTTGGATCAGAGAAGCAGAATCACTATGGGTATTACAGAATGTAAGATTTATTATAGAAATTAATCTCTCTGCAGTCATGGGAGCTACTTAGGCAATCGAGTGTAATGCTGTTGCCCCTACAGCTGGTGTTTTCCCATCATCAGCAGGGCTGGAGGTTGGGAAGGAAATGTAATATGCATAGAGGGAAACAAGGAAAAGCTAGAATTCCTGAGTAAAACAAACAGGAACCCCCAGAGACAAACTGATACCCACGTCTCTCTTGCACAACCTCCAATTAGAGCGATGCGGGTGGTACACATGATCAGCTGGCTCTCTTTCCTCCGTAATTGGTCATGTACCTGGCTCAGAACTCAGAGAAGCTGATCCAACAGGAGGAGCTGAAACGGAACCTAGAAGCTGATGATACAAACACTGCCCCCACCCAAGCAAGGTGAACCAGCAGACCTGGCAAAGTGCATGAGTTTCAATGACACATACTTGGCTCTAACCTGACCTACGGAGCATAAAGAGATGGCGGCTGCTTAACTGTCACTTCCCAAGCCCTGAGTTAATTTCTCTTGTGGCCTACTAGGAAACAAACAGGACAGGAATTCTGAAAAAATGTAGTTTCAACTTAGCTAAGTTGACACAACACAAAGCCACCATAGTCTATCCTTGACAATTCAGCACTATATGAGCTTAAATAATTCTTTTAATCATGCCTAAGATTTCCAAGTAAACACAAGAGCCAAAGTATGCTTTCACTCAGTATGATGCAAGTATGCTGCTGCTGCTAAGTTGCTTCAGTCGTGTCCGACTCTGTGCGACCCCACAGACGGCAGCCCACCAGGCTCCCCCATCCCTGGGATTCTCTAGGCAAGAACACTGGAGTGGGTTGCCATCTCCTCCAGTGCATCAAAGTGAAAAGTGAAAGTGAAGTTGCTCAGTCATGTCCGACCCATGGAGTCCAGCGACTCCATGGACTGCAGCCCACCAGGCTCCTCTGTCCATGGGATTTTCCAGGCAAGAGTATTGGAGGGGGTGCCATTGCCATATGCAACCAAAAACATCTGACCCTTCCCCCTAAGAAAAAGATTATCAGGTCCATTTATCCATCTTTGGACAATGCTTATTCTTTTTCTAGGTGAATTATTCTTCTCTTTTGATATCTGTAATTTAAATAAAGATATTTGATGATGACAATTGTTAATACAGTCTATGTTAAATAGGATGTGGTAGAGAAAGAAAGTAGACTCATATTACATATATATTATTATAAAAATGAAGAAATATCCATAACTATTGCAGATCGTGGATTTTGCAACTTATCATGTGGTTGATCTGATATTTATCATTTGGTTTTTCTGTTACCCATTCTAAGCTCTCTTTTCTTTCAGTAAGCACTTTAGCTGATCGCAGTTTCTTGCCAGGTGAGGGACCCAAAATCTAATTTCTTAAATGTTTGTGACATTAATAGTGCTGCCTGTTGAGGCTGTAGCTTTTGTTGTTGTTGTTGACTGATAGAGTACCTGAAGAACTATGGACGGAGGTTTATAACATTGTACAGGAGGTGGTGACCAAATCCATCACCAAGAAAAGAAAGGCGACAAGGAAAAATGGCTGAGGAGGCCTTACAAATAGCTGAGAGAAGAAGAGAAGCAAAAGGCAAAGGAGAAAGGATATACCCATTTGAATCCAGAGTTCCAAAGAGAGGCAAAGATAGATAAGAAAGCCTTCTTAAGTGAACAATGCAAAGAATTAGAGGAAAACAATAGAATGGGAAAGACTAGAGATCTCTTCAAAAGAGATACCAAGGGAATATTTTATGCAAAATGGCACAATAAAGAATAAAACCAGTATGGATTTAACAGAAGCAGAAGACATTAAGAAGAGGTGTCAAGAATGCACAGAACTGTGCAAAGAAGTTCTTAATGACCAGGATTACCACAATGGTGTGATCACTCACCTAGAGACAGACATCCTGGAGTGTGAAGTCAACTGGGCCTTGGGAATCATTACCATGAACAAAGCTCATGGAGGTGATGGAATTCTACCTGAGCTATTTCAAATGTTGAAAGACGATGCTGTGAAAGTGTTGTGCTCAATATGCCAGAAAATTTGGAAAACTCAGCAGTGGTCACAGGACTGGAAAAAGTCCGTTTTCATTCCAATTCCAAAGAAGGGCAATGCCAAAGAATGTTCAAACTACTGCACAATTGTTCTCATTTCACACATGCTAGCAAGGTAATGCTCAAAATCCTTCAAACTGGCCTTCAAGAGTATATGAACTGAGAACTTCTAGATGTACAAGATGGATTTTTAAAAGCAGAGGAACCAGAGATCAAATTGCCAACATCCACTGGATCATAGAAAAAGCAAGATAATTCTAGAGAAAAAAAAATTTTACTTCTGCTTCATTGACTACACTAAAGTCTTTGACTGTGGATCACAAGAAACTGAAAATTCTTAAAGAGATGGGAATACCAGGCCATCTTACCTGCCTCCTGAGAAATTTGTATGCAGGACGAGAAGCAATAGAGAAGTTAAATAAGCAGGGTGATAAGATCTTGACGTACTTCTTTTCCTATTTGGAACCAGTCTGTTGTTCCATGTCCAGTTCTAACTGTTGCTTTCTGAACTGCATACAGATTTCTCAAGAGACAGGTCAGATGGTCTGGTATTCCCAGCTCTTGAAGAATTTTATCAAAATTCTTCAAAATTTGATTTTTGACTAATTCAAAATTGAGATAGTACATCAAGATGGTGTATTGTCACCCTGCTTATTTAACTTCTAGGCAGAGTACATTATTCTAAATGTTGGGCTGGATGAAGCTTAAGCTGGAATCATGCTTTCTGGGAAAAATATCAATAAACTCAGATATGCAGATGACACCACCCTAATGACAGAAAGCGAAGAGGAACTAAGGAGCCTCTTGATGAAACAGGAGAGTGAATAAGCTGGCTTAAAACTCAATATTCAAAAAATGAAAATGATGACATCCAGTCCTATCACTTAATGGCAAATAGCTGTGGAGAAAGTGGAAATGGTTACAGAGTTTATTTTCTTGGGCTCCAAAATCACTGAAGATGATGATTGCAGCCACAAGATTAAAAGATACTTGCTTCTTGGAAGAAAGGCTCTTGCAAACCTAGACAGCATATTAAAAAGCAGATACATCATTTTACCGACAAAGATCCACACAGTCAAAGCTATGGTTTTTCCAATAGGAATGTACAGATGTGAGAGTTGGACCATACAGAAGGTTGAGCGTGGAAGAATTAATGCTTTTGAACTGTGGTGCTGGGGCGGACTCTTGAGAGTCCCTTGGACAGCAAGGAGATCAAACTGGTCAGTCCTAAAGGAAATCAGTCCTGAATATTGATTGGAAGGACTGATGCTGAAGTGGATGCTCCAATACTTTAGCCACTTGATGTGAAGAGCTGACTCATTGGAAAAGACTCTGATGCTGGGAAATACTGGGGCTGGAGGAGATGGGGGGCAACAGAGGATGAGATGGTTGCATAGCACCACCAAATCAATGGACATGAGTTTGAACAAACTCCAAGAGATGGGGAAGGACAGGGAAGCCTGGCGTGCTGCAGTCCGCAGGGTCACAAAGAGTTAGACACAACTGAGTGACTAAACAACAAGACCAAGGGCAGAGACTTCAGAGGATATTTATTCTAAACATTCTTCTCCCTAATTCCAGTATGTGAGGCATCCTGGTTTTCCCTTAAATGTCAGGATCAGTCAACCCATCCAACATTCCTCTTCCTTGCTTATTGACAGACTGGTATGAGAAGCTCAAACTGGCCAGGTAGTCAATACTTGTGTAAGTCTGAATACAATTTTAGGTACCAAAATCTTATTGTAGTTACTATTGCTGCCTATAAAAGTGCACAGCCTTATAGTATAAAATAATAATTATTTGCTTTATTTTGCTCACCATAAGTTGGAAAGGACCCACTTGGGAAATTCTCATTAGGTTGCAGTCAGCTGTTGGCACAGGTGGCAGTGGGCTGCCTGGAGCAATGATTATAAAGAATGGCTTACTTACACGACTGGTGGTTGACACTGGAATTCAGATGGGCTAACTCCAGTGCCTATCCATCCTCTGCTCAGCAGTCTTGCTGCTGCTGCTGCTAAGTCACTTCAGTCGTGTCTGACTCTGTGCAACCCCATAGATGGCAGCCCACCAGGCTCCCCCGTCCCTGGGATTCTCCAGGCAAGAACACTGGAGTGGGTTGCCATTTCCTTCTCCAATGCATGAAAGCGAAAAGTGAAAGTGAAGTCCCTCAGTCGTGTCCAACTCGTCATGACCACATGGACTGCAGCCTACCAGCCTCCTCCGTCCATGGGATTTTCCAGGCAAGGGTACTGGAGTGGGGTGCCAGTGCCTTCTCTGGCTCAGCAGTCTTAGGTGATCATATTTTTTTTACATGGTGGCTAGCATCCACTAGAGTGAATATCCTAATAAAACTAGGAAGAAGCTACATGGTGTTTTCAGCTTTGTTTCAGAAGTTAAATATCATTAATTCCACTTTACTCTATTGGTCAAAGCAGACACAGGCTTGACTTATTTCAAGAAAAGGGTGTGTTGACCCTAACTTCTGATGGAAGAATGTTGAAGAACCTGGGATCATATTTTTAAAAAAAACTATGATAATGGATTTTGATTCCTTTCACATTCTATAGACTCCTGTTCATTTAGACTACTCACAATTTTCCAATAACTGTGTTTTTTTCAAGTATGAGCAGTAGTACTTATTGTGCTTTGTCCTCCAATAACATCTTAAGCCTGTGTCTTTTCCTACCAAGATTTTGCTATTTTTAGATTTTGCTTTAATTCTAATCCATTTCTTTATTTTTTCATTCATTCAACAAATATTAAGGTGCTTCAGATTTCAAAAAGCATATTCAAATGCCTTTTCCTAAGGTGAGTTTTTCCTTTCCTTGAGTCATCAAGCTATTCATTAACCTTAAATTGTCCTCTCTATCTACTGTCTTAAATTATAGCAAGTCTGATTTATGTTATTTTTCTTGTACTTGTTATATGTTTTTTTAATGCAGTGGATATGTCTTGCATTTATACCCCTAAATTTATGACATTTTACTAAACAGACATTATTAGTGGCATAGATAGCTAGATGATTGGATGGCTGTCTGGCAGGACAGGTGGACAAATAGGTAGCTGATAGCTGGATGAACTAATAGAGGAATATAATGACTTCATTTTAATTTATCACAGTAAATATTAAGATCATCCTTTAATGCCTTAATTGTGCAGAAATGGATTAAATTCAAAAGCGGCTTTACTTTTTCTATTGTAGTATAAAGCCTCACTTATATAGAATATCTTTACCAACAATATAGAAGTTACATGCTGCAATGACCCCCTTCCTAACACTCACGTCTCTTTCAGGTGTATACCAGATGGTACAGAGAACCTAGGCTATAAAATGAAATGAGAATTCTGAGAAAGTTCAAAGTCTAGAGTAATTCTATAAGTCAAACTGAGCTAGTGACTGCAATACTGAAATAATTTTTTCTTTCAAAATTTTATTGGGTAACTTAACATATTGAATGCATATTTTGTGCCTGGTACTATGATAAATGCTCTTAGAATCTATGCATACCTATATTTGTATGGGTATATAATGCATATTTATTTTTTGTGAATGTAGTTTATCTCAGAATCTATTAACTGTGTCTGTCAAATTTAGATAACATTTTAATAATACTTCTCTTGGAATTAATTGTGAATATCAGCTGGAATGAAGCATCTCAGGTTAAAAAAAAAAGCTTTATTCTGCAAAACTAAACTTTAAACTCAAATGTAAACATGAAAATTTTGGAAAGGATATGTTCTATTAGTTCAAGTCAGTTTTATTAACAACAAATATCTGTAAATTCTAACTAAATGACCAGCTTTTCAAAAGCTATAGTTGTTTCACCTTACCTTCAGTTTAGTTCAGTTCAGTCGCTCAGTCATGTCTAACTCTTTGCGACCCCGTGAATTGCAGCATGCCAGGCCTCCCTGTCTATCACCAACTCCCGGAGTTCACTCAGATTCATGTCCAGTGAATCTGACTCCATCATGAGTCAGTGATGCCATTAGTATGTATCATTTCAGATCCTTTACCATCCCTAGATGACCACTGAAGGCATTCTATAATACTTAGAACTAAAATGAATTCACACATAAATGAATGCAAAAATAAATACAGGCATGTTTCTTTATGCAGGTAAGCTTGCTCTGAGAAATCTTTCTGTTACTTTCCTTAGCAATTCTTTCTTTAAAGATGAGATAAAATTCGTGGTATGAATGATTCGTGATTCCAAATGAACCAAATTTAAATTAATAAAGACATTTTATTCATCACTGCACTTGTGTGTGATCAACCATATTGTCTGGTTTAGAATTCTATGAAGGAGAAGTGTCAAGGCCTCTGTTGCTCTGCTCACTCCTAGGAGAGCTCCATACACATGGTGATATTTAATTCCTTGTGACAATGCTATGACATGTGGTCAGAAAATAAGTTAGGGACCTTGGACACATATGCTGTTTAATTCCCAGTGATACTTCTGAGACATGACTTAAAATACCAACCTGGGACTTCAGAAAGAAGTGAGAACTTGAGTGATTTAGTTGAGCCTTGAAAAGACCTGGTGCTGTTTAAAACTATCACACCTAATTTAATGCAATTAAGCATGACTGACACTTCTTTTCAGGAAGGAATTAGAAGCAAGCTGGCAATGAGAAAGAGTAACTTTCCTGCCCCAACCAGACAGCTCTCCCAGGGTGAAGTTGAGCTCATTAGCAGGGCAGGATGTCAACAGTAAGGGTGGAACACTCTACTGTCAGCTGCTGCCATTTAGTTTATCATCATAAGCAGAATGCTGTCCTTCAGTATAGAGCTACAGAAGACTGTTCTTTGAGAGGCGGGCGGAGGGGGGGTGGAATTCTTTAATTGAATGAGATTTGTTGCAGTCATATTTCAAACTGACTCTCAAAATGTCAATCATTTACTTTCAGGTAATGAAATCGATCTACTGTATTTCTGTGCAGTACATGGAATAGCTTAAAGCTCAGTAAACATTTTCTTTTCACTTTTTTTCTGACATGGCCAAAATTAAATACTGATTTATTGTCAACATATTGCAAGGAGGCTTATAAACTCAAAGTATAGTCTTTCCATATCAGTCCTCTCTTACCCACTTAAAGGAAATCTTGAAATGGCTAGCTTTACAACATTTTAGTTATTATATTTACCATACTCTTCTGCTGATTTTACTGGGCACATTTTATATGCTTCTGGATGCACTTTTTAAATATTATCTTTACACCTTGAAAGGTAAAATTTAATAGTTATAGAAACTTCTCAAATCAGGTATATCTATTGAAATGACAAATGTTTTGACAAAATTATTGCTAGATATTCAGTCTCACAGAGAAAGCAATCCCAGAGTTTATTGTTGCTTTTAAGAGTTCCCACCCAGCTGTTTTCCTTCCGTCTTCCTTCCATAAGTCTCCCTGTGCAGGTCTGTACATATCACTGAAAGGAGACTGGGGACACCTCGAAATGGTTGCTATGGGAATGGGTGACATGCAAGTTCCTACTTAATAATCTGGCTCTGGGAAATAGTATTGAGGTTTGAAACAAAATGACTGAAATCTAGCTGTGCACAGAAAAATGAAGGTAAACATAAAAACTTTGTCTTTTGGATCTGTATATTTAATAAATATAAATTCTGGTTTGGAAATATTTTGTAAATATCTGCCTCATTTATTATAAGCAGTAAACCCTTATTTCTCTGACAACTGATATAAAACAACTGATTTGCATAAATATCCTATAACTAGGCACTTTGATTACAGAAGATGATTATTATTTGAACAAAGTGAACAAATCATTTGTGGCAGTGGGTTTTCATTAGAGAAGACAGTAAACTGCTGCTGCTAAGTCACTTCAGTCATGTCCGACTCTGTGCGACCCCATAGACAGAAGCTCACCAGGCTCCCCCATCCCTGGGATTCTCCAGGCAAGAACACTGGAGTGGGTTGCCATTTCCTTCTCCAATACATGAAAAGTGAAAAGTGAAAGTAAAGTCACTCAGTCGTGTCCGACTCTTCGCGATCCCATGGCCTGCAGCCTACTAGGCTCCTCCATCCATGGGATTTTCCAGGCAAGAGTACTGGGGTGGGGTGCCATTGCCTTCAGTAAAATCAGTAGACAAATTGCTGCTAAGGAAGTCTGAGTGACAGGATATGCCAACCTATGGTAACTGTACTTTGTTAATAAGTCTACTGAGCAATGTTATAGTCTTGACTTCCTGATTGTCAGAAAGACATAAATTGTTATTGTTCAGTCCAGTCTGCCACAGTCACAGGGTGGGTTCCCTGGGGAGCAGAGATACAGATTAGTGGGATTAACATGCAGCAATCTACTGAAGAATACTCTCAGTATAGGTACCTGGGAGGGAATGAAGTAAGCCAAATTAGGTGGAAGGAGTAGTTGAACTTTGTTGCAATTGAAGAAAAGACCCAGTCAGTCATATTGGGAGATCTAGAACTAGGATTGCCCTTTAACTTATTCCAGTTTGGGGCAAGAAGACTAGACATTTATATCTCTGCATCAACCAGTCATTAGATGTGAAATGCACTCTTGATAGGGGCATGACCTGTCAAAACCGAATAACTCTGGGGTTGTAGTCCAATAATTTTGGGGTTATTCAACTCTCTGCATCCAGAGAGGAAATCAGCTGAGAGAAGTTAGCCACCAACATTCCCAGTTGCTGGGAAATGAATGCCACAGTCTTAGAGGGGAGACTTGTGCAATGAATCATGACACTCACTACTGCAGCCAAAGTGAGAGTGCACACACCATTGGCACAGCAATCCTTGGGAGGATCTATCATAAAAACATAGAGGCAGTAACATGTAAAGAATTATATGCAGAGATATTTATATTAATGCTTTTTAATAAAAATTTTATGAAGAAAATCTTAATGTGCTTAAATAGGTGAATAGTCAAATGCATTACAGTGCATTCACACCATGAATAATTATAGAGCTAGTGAAGATAAATTAGTATATAATATATTCTATTCTAAAAGGATCTTCATAATATGTTACATAGTAGGAAAAAAGTTGTGGAAAATGTTTGGTTTAAATTTATTTGCATTATCTGTTTTGTAAGAAGTAAGCACAATTTATTTTTTTAATATAAATTTATTTATTTTAATTGGAGGTTAATTACTTTACAACACTGTATTAGTTTTGCCATACATCAACGTGAATCCACCACAGGTATACAGGTGTTCCCCATCCTGAACCCCCTCCCTCCTCCCTCCCCGTACCATCTCTCTGGGTCATCTCAGTGCATCAGCCCCAAGCATCCAGTATCATGCATCAAGCCTGGACTGGTGATTCGTTTCTTATATGATATTATACATGTTTCAATGCCATTCTCCCAAATCATCCCACCCTCATCCTCTCCCACAGAGTCCAAAAGACTTTTCTATATATCTGTGTCTCTTTTGCTGTCTCGCATACAGGGTTATCGTTACCATCTTTCTAAATTCCATATATATGCATTAATATACTGTATGGTGTTTTTCTTTCTGGCTTACTTCACTCCTTATAATAGGCTCCAGTTTCATCCACCTCATTAGAACTGATTCAAATGTATTCTTTTTAATAGCTGAGTAATACTCCATTGTATATATGTACCACAGCTTTCTTGTCCATTCATCTCCTGATGGACATATAGGTTGCTTCCATGTCCTGGCTATTATAAACAGTGCTGTGATGAACATTGGGGTACACGTGTCTCTTTCAATTCTGGTTTCATTGGTGTGTATGCCCAGCAGTGGGATTGCTCGGTCATAAGGCACTTCTATTTCCAGTTTTTTAAGGAATCTCCACACTGTTCTCCTTAGTGGCTGTACTAGTTTGCATTCCCACCAACAGTGTAAGAGGGTTCCCTTTTCTCCACTCCCTCTCCAGCATTTATTGCTTGTAGACTTTTGGATCGCAGCCATTTTGACTGGTGTGAAATGGTACCTCACTGTGGTTTTGATTTGCATTTCTTTGATAATGAGTGATGTTGAACATCTTTTCATGTGTTTGTTAGTCATCTGTATGTCTTCTTTGGAGAAATGTCTATTTAGTAAATAATTGATATTTACTCTCTGATATGAATCTTTCTGGGCTTCCCTGGTGGTTCAGACAGTAAAGAATCCACCTGAACCTGGGTCTCCTGCATTGCAGGCAGATTTTTTACTGTCTGAACCACCAGGGAAGCCCAGAAAGATTCATATCAGAGAGTAAATATCAATTATTTACTGGGTTGTTAAGAAATTATTGATTGTTCCTTTGTATTGGTTTTCTTGTCATAATAACATGCTTTAACTGAAAAAAAAGATGGAAATTGAAAAAAAAGATTCATTAACCCTGGGGATCCTATGTGTCTCATCAGGTATGTAAGTAATATTTTAAAAGTTGACTGTAAATATTAAAAGTCATTTTCCCCTGGTTATTTATACCCTTCTTCAGGTTCCAGTGTTTTGATTACCTGAACATCCTTTTCACAGAACATATAAATAGTCAGATAGTATCATAAGAAGATAATATCTATATACCACAATATTAGCAGAGATGAGTCTCTCAAAAGTCAAGTTATTCCTCCCTAAATCTAATATAACTTTATTATTTTACATATGAAGAAAATAAGGCCCCGGTAGGTTAAATGAATTGTTCAAGGTCACAAGCTTGTTAGTGAGCAAGGTTAAAGTGAGCAAGTAGGTTAAATGACTTGCTCAAAGTCTCAAGTTTGTTAGCAAGGTTAGATCTCAGATAACTCTTCCTCATGTTACGTGGACATTTGTACTCATCTGTAGTCCCATGAATACCTTTTTATTTTCCCACTTAAACGTATCCCCTTTACCTGTTGTGAAGGATTATGTTACTACCTTGTATATCCAACTATTTATTCCCTCCTCTTGTTATATAAACTCATATTTTGCTGTTTGACCTGCAACACCTGCCTCCCTAGAGAAGAAGATAGTGAGCCTATGCCATGTGACTTGCTTTGACCAATGGAAGTGAATATGTTTATACCACATCTGGGCAGAAACTTTAAGGGCAATTTCAAAATTAGGCTCCATCTCTTGTTCTCTGTTCTTTGTTTTGAGACTAACATGTCCCAAATAGTTTGCTCCTTCAACTTGACCAAGTGATAAAAAGGTTCCGAGGGCAGATCCATAACAGCAGAACAGCAGCAACTGACAGACAATGTGGTTGAGAAATGGTTTGGTAAACCACAGATATTTTGGGGTCTGTTATCACAGAAAAGTTAATACACTCTATAACTGTTACTCCCACCAATATTTTCTGTCTCAATAAATGAATGCCATCTATTCAGCCCACTTAAGCCAAGGAGATTTTTAAATATGCAAATTATATCATATTGCTTTATTGCTTAAAACCCATCAAGGGCTGCCTATTACACTTCAAAGGACTTCCAAAGCCTTTCTGCTCATCAACAAGACCACATCTGATTTACCTTTATTTCCTACCAGTCTCCTTCTTGCTGACCCTGATTCTTGTCCCACTTGTCTTCTTTCTATTCATAGAATATGTGAAGTTTGTATCTATGCCTGGTTTCCTGATAACAGATCTGGTTGACCCCTTATTACTAGAATTCTGCCCAAATACCTTCTCCACAAAGAGAGTTTGTATGACCAAGCTAAATAATGTTGCTTTCAGTTCATGCTAGTTACTTTCTAGCACATTGTCTTATTTTCATATACTAAAATGTTTAGAGACACAGATAACTTTTGTTATCTCCTTTAAAGAACTTTCCATAGTGTCTTTTGCATACTTATTTGAGTATTGGTCTTGCCCCTTCACTAGACCCTTGAGATATTGGATTAGATCTGGGTTTTGAGGAAGTAGGCAGAATTTAGACAGGCCAAAATGTGAGAACAAAGGTGCACAGAAGACAAAGCACTTCACTCAGTTCTGTGTTCTCTACAGCACCTGCTATGAGGTCTCACTCAAAGCTGACATTCAATATATATTAGTTGAATTTAACTGAAATCTAAACTCAGAAAAAAAAATAAAAGAGAGTGATAAATATACTTTCTTAGGTTTTCACAAAAAGATGTTTAATTTTTGTAGATATAGAATCTGGCAACTGCTATTAGGGCCTCATCTTGTAACACTGAATATGTACTCCTATGTTAGAATAGTCTGCCATATAAAGTACTGTTTTCCATCTTAGGTAAGACATGTAATTTCCAAATGACTTGCTAAACTGTTACCTATCTTGTCTTTGAGTCTAGGATTTCAAAAATATGTATACAATTTATGGTGTTATTTAATAATAGTACAATATTTTAATAGATGACTTTTAAAGATGTCAGCAAAATAAAAACACTTATTGGAGGTCTATGGGGAAATTACCGTGTTGTAGAGTATTCAAAAATACAAATACATGTTAAAGGCAAGACTCTACAATCTACTGAACTAAAACAGATATAAGGGAATCAAAGATAAATTACTGATAAATGCTACTTCTAATCAGTGCTGTGAGTATAGAGAGGTAACACCAGAGCTTAGGTAGTTGGTCACCAACAGAGGTGGGACGTGATCATGATTTTGAAGGAATGAGGGGATTCAGATATACAATGAATATAGTAAAAGGGATACATAGTATTCAAACATTTTAAAAAATAGAGGGTGGTTAGGTCAGATGATAGAATGAAAAAATGATATTAAATAACAGTAGATGTAGCTAGAGGAGTTTTATAAGATAAAATTCTGGAGGGTTCTTGAATAAGACTGGTACTGTATTTTTGGACAATAAGTTGCTGGTGATCCTATGTTTGAAAGGTCTACAGCTGCCTGCAAGCACATTCTTTAAAAATTAACTTCAAGCCTGTGCTGCAGAAGGTAGACTTGGGTATATTAATAGATCAGCCTGGATCTTCTACATCAGTTGAAGGATGTTGGCAGCATAATGGAATCAATATCCAAAGTCAGCCAGAGGCTGTATCTAAGGCTCTAAAGGACATGCATGGAAGGGATAATAAGAGCCCAAGCTTGTTACACTATCATGAAATCTGCCAAATTGGTCTCAAACATATGCCTAATGGGTTTATGCTATAAGAGCCTAATTAGAGATTAAAACATAAGTTAAACTATGAAAAACTTGATTCATAGAGCTATTTAGTTCTAAAATGCATAATGAATATAACTCTGGAGGTAGAATGCTCTCCATGGAGGTAATGTGGCTTGTAATTAAGAGCTCAGCCTTAATATTCAAAGAGACACTGCTTCCTAACTGTATTCTCATCTTCTAGGACTCTGTATCAATAGGAGTGATTGGCTTCTTGGCTTTGTGTATCCCATAGGCTCTCTGTGCTTCAGGTTTCTCAACTATAATATGAAGGCTAAAATTATTATCTACCTCATAAGATTATTGTGAGATCAAATGAAAGTAATACACATAAAGTGCTTAGTACTCTGCCTGTCACATAGGAAAGGTTATAACTTCTACTGTTGCAATAGTTCCCTACCACTCCAATCTTAATTCTCTTCTCTCTTCTGTTAATTCTAGACACTGTCATAATGTACACTTCTAATCTTAATTCTTTTTTCAAAAAAATTAATAACTCCCTCAATGTCTAGTAAAACATCCTTCATTCTTTACCCCAGACTTCCTGAGACCCGCCTTTGCTGCACATTTTTCTAGAACATCCTCATTGAACCTAACTTGACACATTTTAAGTTTTTCTCAATAGGCTCTGTGTTTGCTATTCAAAGCCAATAACTTCATGGAGATTCATCTAAAGGATCACTACTATCTGCAACCCCACTACAAAATTCATTCACACCTTTTCCATTTTTTCTCAATTTTTTTTTTTTTTTAAATCTCATCATCTGGTTACTGAGCCCAGGAGCTGCACATCCTGGTCCACCTGTATCCAGGGTTCTAATCTCACTTAAACTTCATCCCAAGATCCAACTGTTGCCCACTTTCTCAATAAATTTCAATCCATTCAAAAAAAATTCTCCATCACATCAATAACCTCAGATATGCAGAAAACACCACCCTAATGGCAGAAAGTAAAGAGGAAGTAAAGAGCCTCTTGATGAAGATGAAAGAGGAGAGTGAAAAAGTTGGCTTAAAATTCAACATTCAAAAAACAATGATTATGGCATCCAGTCACTTCATGGCAAATAGATGAGGAAACAATGAAAACAGTACAGAATTTATTTTATAGTGCTCCAAAATCACTGTGGAAGGTGACTGCAGCCATGAAATTAAAAGATACTTGCTCCTTGGAAGAAAAGCTATGATCAACCTAGACAGCATATTCAAAAGAAGAGGCATCATTTTGCCAACACATGTCTGTCTAGTCAAAGCTATCGTTTTTCCAATAGTCATGTACGGGCGTGAGAGTTGAACCATAAAGAAGGCTGAGCACCGAAGAACTGATGCTTTCCAACTGTGATGTTGGAGAAGACTTAGTCCCTTGGACAGCAAGGAGATCAAACCAATCAATCCTAAAGGAAATCAGTCCTGAATATTCACTAGAAGGACTGATACTAAAGCTGAAACTCCAATATTTTGGCCACCTGATGTGAAGAACTGACTCACTGGGAAAGACCCTGATGCTGGGAATGATCGAGGGCAGGAGGAAAAGGGGACACAGAGGATGAGATTGTTGGATGGCATTATCAACTCAATAAACATGAGTTTGAGCAAACTCTGGGAGATAGCAAAGGAAAGGGAAGCCTGGCGTGCTGCAGTCCATACAGTTGCAAAGAATCAGACATGACTGAGTGACTGAACAACAGTTTTCTCCCTGACATTTCTTTCCCCTATATAGAAGCCTTAAAATCACCTAGATGGTATTCATAACAAAACTAATCTCTATTTATTTTTATGGCATCATTTGTCTTCAGATTTGATGGTTAAAGGAAGTTTATCATTATTCCAAAAGCAGTGTCCCTTTTTTCCTCTTGCCTACGATTCAGCAAACACTGAGGGTCTACAAAGCTCCAGCTTTATTGTGGGTTGTGGGAGAAACAGAGGAAAGTTTCTCTGCTCACAGCCCACAGTTCTCTGTTTTGAGGCAGCTCAGTTAAGTTCAATATTTTTCAAACATAATTTTTATTACTACCAAGGTAGAATACTTTCTTACATTATAACCACATACAAACATGCACACACATAATGGAAGAAGCAAAGGTGGTCAGACAAACATGCAAAAAAGCAATCACAATGCACTGTGACAGTCACTGTGGTCAACATGTATACACATTGTCTAGCTGTCTTATTCATCTTATTTTCTATATCATCTGGCAGAGCATTACCTGTAAATTAGCTGCTAAATAAATACATGCAGAATTAATACACCTGCTGGCAGAATTTAAAAATTAGCTCTTTACTGCTAACACATTTAAATTGAATTCATAATATAATTAAAATATTTAATTAATAAAACTTACTATTTATATTTTGTTCAATATAGTAAGCAACTTCTTCCAATGATAAAGATAAATGAAATACTAATAGAAAAATTTTATATATGAAATCACTGTACCTATTAAAGGATTTACTTTAAAATATCTCAAATTATATTGCATATTCCTCAGATATAATTTTGCTCAAGTTTGTGGCATCTACCTTAATCTCACCTCCTGAATTTCAGTCACTCTTCCCCTCCATAATCACAGACTTAATACTACAACAAAATGAATAGTTATCAAATATTCTATTAATAAGAGTGAGATTTTTTCTTACATAAAATAGGATTTAAAATCTGTCAGCTTCTAAATATCTCAGTTTCTATAAAATGTCTGATTTTTCAATTTCCTCTTGGACATAAATACACAAATATTCTATTCCCAGATCTTCAAAGCACCAACAATTTTAAATGACTTTACATGTCCTATTCTTCCTTCATTTGGCCCATATTTCCTGATATTTAGGGTAGTAGTTTTCAAATCCATAGCTATCTATAATTATTATGAATATAAATTCATTATTTGGATCTACTTATTAGTAGTCATAAAAATCTCCTTTTTATGAATATTTCAACATTATTTAATGGCAAAAAACTGTAAATCTCTTAAATCAAAGGGTCAAAATTTGCTGTTAGAGATAACCAAAATTTAAAAACATAACTTTTACAGGAAAAAATATACTTGTGGGATCATAAAGTCTACTGAATACTTTCAGTAGTGAGGAAATTATCTGCTTTCTGCAACTGTTATGTTCTCTCTACTAACACATACAAAAATGTTTACTATGTCAAGTGTTTTGGGGTAGATGAATTACATGCGATAAAGATGTTAACTTTACCATCTAAATCTGTGTTATTTTTCAAAGGAACAAACAAACAAGGGAATGTTTGCCAATAGAGTAATCCAGAAATTTGGTGAGGAAGGATGTAGAAGGCAATTATTTTAATAATGCCACTCCTCAAACTGAAAGTTTATCAAAGTTGGTAATAACATGGATTTTCAAATTATGATATCCTCAGTTATGTACATTTATTCATTCAATAAACACATTTAATAAGCACTTACTGAGTCCTAATGTAATCTAAATAGCAGGCTAAGGTTATTGAGAACTAGAGTGAAATATTTATATGTAATGTTGTAGTGGCAAAAATCCAGGTATCACATGAATCTACTGAAGTTTTCCCAGCTGCAGTAACAAGATAATTTTAGGTAGCACACAGTTGATTTTTTTCTCACTGTAAATATCTCAAAACACTTTGTTAATGCAAGGAAAAAAAAAAAGGTCAAAATCATGGTGCTGATAATCATTTCTCTATTTAAATAAATTTATGTTACAAATGGATTTAATTTAATAAAGTATATTTTATATATAATTGTATCTATTTAACAAAAAGTTGTGAAGAATTTTATACTAATGACTCAAGTTTGGGAAATCTTGACTGGCAAGTATCAAATATTGCTCTCAACCCTTGGATTTTCTAAGCCAAGGACTGAACTTCCAGAGACTTAAATCCAATAGGGGGAAAAAAAAATGTAATACAGTGCAAATAATTACTATGTTCAATAATGTCATTGTTCAGTTGCTAAGTCATCTCTGACTCTTTGTGACCCTATGGACTGTAGCCCACTAGGCTCCTCTGTCCAAGGGATTCTCCAGGCAAGAATACTGGAGTGAGTAGCCATTTTCTTCTCCAGGGAATCTTCCCAATGCAAGGATTGAATCTGGTCTCCTGCATTGCTGGTGGATTCTTTACCACTGAGCCCCCTGGGAAGCCCATATTTAGTCACAATCCCTTGTTTTTTTGTGTGTTCAAGTGAGGTGTTTGCTTTTCTCAACTCCGGCTAGCTGGATAACATTTTTTAAGGGGAAAAAGGGAGACTGAAAAAAATAGAACCTTCCCAAAGAATACCTAGTTTACTTACTCGTGTCAAAGAGAACTAAACTCAAACTAAACTTTGACTTAGAAAAGTAGAGCTGGGTTACTCCATTATCAAATATTTGGGCATTTGGGGAGAGAGTATGACCTGAACCCAAGGAGTTGAACTACTAAGCAGTGAGAACTTAGATATGAGCCAAGGAGTCAGTAAGAGTAACAGAACTAGCTACAGTAAAGCAATTTTTATACCCAACTCAGTGTCCAAAGGGATTGTCACATATTCAGAAAGCACATTAATAAGCCATGATGATGTTAGACATCAAGACAGTAGGAATCTTTGCCTAATATATACTATTTAAGAGATAAGAAGCAAATATAAGAATTTTAAAGCTTGTTAATTATACCAGCTAAAATTGCAGAACTAAGCAATCTCATTACAACATAAGAACAAAATAAAAATTACTTCACATTGACTTTAAAAATCTTCAATCTGAGACATGATGTAATCCATTTCAAATAATGTGAGCTTGCTCTTTTTCACAAATTGCAGTTAAGTTACTTACCTTCATTCTGAAAATTTGCAATTTTATTTATGTTAAATTTTATTTTGTGGGATTTAGCTTACACTGATGATTATCAAGATTCCTTTGAACCAGATTTGTCATTCAACCTAGTTTCTGTCATTTATGACATTTTTTGGTGTATTATTTTCATTAAAAATGTCTGCTATATGTTAATACAAATAGTTGAACAGTTAAATAAGTTCTCCACCATGTAGAAAAATGAATGTTACAATAATTCTTATGTGCCTGTCATCTGTAACTCAACTCCAACAAATCTCAACTTTTGCCAATGTCATTTTATTTATTTCCCTCCTCACCACCCATTTATATCTTTGCACCTAAATAACTTAGTGTATAATATTGAAATAAAGCTGGAAAAAAAATAACTCAGTGTACATTTATAATAAGCAAGACTTTTAACAAGGCCACACTGACATTATCATATTTCTGAAATTCACAGTATTTTGTTAATACCATCTAATACTTATTCCATGATAAAATATCTATATAGTTGATTTGTTCAAGTCAGGATCCAAACAAGATTTGCACAATTGCATCTGGTTTATATGTTTTAAAAGTCTTTTAAATTTATAACAGTTCTTTCCATTTTTTCATATCAATTACTTATTGAAAAAAAAATGTCATAACATTTTCCACCTTCTTGCTTTAGGATTTGGCTGTTATCTATACAGCTTCTCTATCTCCCATATTTCCTATAAACACAATTAGAGACTTAATCAGATACAGGATTAATTATTGGTGGGGCTACTCCATAGGAGGTGCCGTGTATGTCTTAATGCATTTTGCCAGGAAGAATATATTTGTCCACTGAGTAAGACTGAGTAGCTGGTTCAGTTGTTTCATCAATTAGCTTCTCCATCAATGTTTCTCCTAACGTTTGAGCATTCCTTGGTGAGCATTTCCTAAATCCACTATTTTACTGTGTTGCTAAATGATAATTTTTTTTCCTATTTGACCATTCCTCCTTAATAAATTACCTGAAAATACCTTATTTTTTTTTTTCCTCAAATGTTTGCTTACTCTGAGATATATCTGTACAAGAGAGGCAGAAAAAGTGGTAGGTTGTTTCCTTTATTTATTTTCAAAATAATGCGTAGGTGCAATCAGGCAACCTCTCAATATTTTTTTAAATGTTATTATGAAAAAATATATAGTAAGTATTTTGATACTTTGTGGTCTTTTGGGGATAGAGTGGCATGCTCAAATAGTCTCCTCTTTGGTCATTGGAAAACCCTTGAAGTTGATCTTTCTCTAGATTTCTCAACCTTATTTTAATGTCACATAACATGCTATTATATTCATATATATTTTAATATTTCTTAAAAATAAGGACTCTTTGAAACATAAGCACAATATTTAGAAGCAAATAATTTCATAATAATTCCTCACATCTGATGACAGAAATGAGAAAAGTTTATAAAGGTCCAGCTACTTCGTCTCGTTGTGGGATTCTCTAAAGGGCAATTTTGTCTTCACAGTCTCCCTTTGGGTTAATGGAGAGTTTGTTGAACATGAATCAATTAATTTTTTCCTCTGTCCAGTCAGGCTTCTCCTTCCTTTCACATGTATTGATCCTTAATAAACATATTTCACCACAATTGGTATTTCAGAATCTACTTTCAGGGTACCAAACTATGGCACAAATACTCCATGAATTTGAACCTCAAACTGCTTGACTATCTGAACCAATTGCAAGAATAATCTCTCAAAATTATGTTCTACCTACTATATGCATTGTTGTTGATGCACTGCTAGTATATAATTTCATATAAATGTATGTAAAGCTTAGACTATCTTATTTTTATTACCAATTGCTACACCCAAGATTTTTAAAAAAGAAAAATGAAGTGAACATTTTTATCCTTTCTATGAATTTTCTACTGCCTCATCATGAATTCCTTGATAATATAATATTAATCAGAATATAGGTTTTTCCTATTTTATTTTTTTAATTAATTTTTATTTTTTAGTTTGTTTTGCTTTACAATACTGTATTTGTTTTGCTATACATTGACATGAATCAGCCACGAGTGTATATGAAGTCCCAATCCCGACACCCCCTCCCCACATCATCTCTCTGGATTATCCCTGTGCATCAGTCCCAAGCATCCTGCATCCTGCATTGAACCTAGACCAGCGATTCGCAGCTTCAGGTGGTAAAGAAACTTGAAGGAATTTCTAAATGCATATTGGACTAATTATATTTAGAAGAACTGGCATCATTTTGCATTTTATGTTTAAAGCCAAGAGTGCAAAGGAACGCATATCAATCATAGTCAATGGGTTTTGCCTATAAATTTATGTGTCTGTTTCATAAATTATCAAATTCAACTTCATTGTAAAATACTTTTGCAAATTTTGACAATGGGTTTAGTTATTTGAATGTCTAGATTTATTACAAAGTGTATTTGCTTAGAGTCTCAAGATATCACTAAAATGAAAAGCTTAGCATGTCAAGCTTTGTACATGACCTATGTGACACACAGAGCAAAAATGTCATTTATTATAGACTAGACTGAAAAGAGGTAGAAAACAATTTTGAAATGATGACTCTGGCTGCCTTTGTCTTTGGTTATAATAGTCCCTTTTTTTTCACAACTTGAAGCCCCATCATCTAGATAATACTGGAAAGCTTACGGGTCATTTGCTCAGGAAGACACCAACTCATTCTGAAAAAAGTTATGGAAAAGTTATGTTGGTGTTGGTAACCAGAAGTGAATATACAAATAAAAGATACTGATATTACATCTTCTCCCTTGATAAAAGTGTAAGACCACCACCTAATATATTTTCAGTAATGGATACTATCAACCCAGTGGCATTTGTCTATTCTGCTCATCAGAGAAGGCTGTTTCCTCACACATCCCATTTCTCAACCCTTGCTAAAATCTGTTACAAGGGAAAAGAATGCAGTATTAGGAACAGTCTATTTCACCAGTACCACAGTCGGCTCCAATGCTCACTCCAATGGTCAAGATTATCCTTCCCACCCAATAGATGCTTCCCATTTCAAGAGAATTGCTGATTTAAGAAAAATTTAAAAAAAATATTTAAGAGTTGTGTGCAGGTGGAGTCAAGATAACCTTTACCACGGAAAGAGAATGCCATCTAGGATATTGGGGGAATACCAGATAAAGTGTTGTCTATTCTGCCCTGAGCATTGAAGGATGTTTTCATTCAGTTACAATACCCCTGTTTCAAGGGCCAAAAGTTATTATACATAATCAAGCATTATCCCTGGTTTCTTTCTTCCAATTTGTCCTTACATTATTTAAATCTTTATTCTTAAACTAGAAACAGACACTTTCCTATAAATATGATTTTCTCCTCCAGTTCCTAGCAATTCTCCAGACTCCTCTTTTATACCCCAGCATTTCTTCTCTCTCTTTCTTTATTCCATAACACTTTGTTATCTCACTTAAGTCAGATTAATACCTTCACTCTGGATATTGGTCAAGCCAGTCTCAATAGTACAAATTTGACCATGGGAAATAAGAATGCACACCACATCCAAGATTTAATCTTATAATACTTAAACTTGAGTGGGACAAGCACTTTGTTCAAAATAGTTTAAACATGGTTCCTCAGTTAAGAAAACTTGTGACCTTAATATTCATTCAGAGTTCTACCTTATCTCATCTTGTAGATTTTTTTTCTTTTAGTTGCTGAACATTTTTCTTTATTAATGAAATAAATAATACTTTCATTGGAAATGCAAATACTTCCAAAATCTTTAGATTATAATCTTCTAGTGAATAATATTTTTCAGTGGCCATTAAAATTTTCTTAAAATGTGTATGATTTTAAGCTGTGAGAAAGTACTGTATTTTTATTCAATCAATCAGCCAACAACTATTTGAAAGTTGACTGTGTCAGTGAGGGAGAGGAAGAACAAATATGGAATCAGGATTCCTGGGACAAATCTTATCTTCATTATGATATCTGAAACAACCTCAGTCTACTCCGTATTTGCATTATTAACTACTAAATAGAAACAAGATACTATTTTCCCTTCATACCTCACAAGGCAGAGCTCAAGTGAGATCATGCCTATGTGAATCCACCTTGTGAAGTGTAAAGCACTGTCCACAAATCCATGATGTTAGTAGCACATTGTGTGAAACACTAGATGGGTGTTCGTTGCCTAGATACCTGGTGCAACAATAGGTCTCCCTGCTGCTCTATAACCTTTTTTCACTACCTCATTTGTTGAGTGGGAAATAAAAAAGTGCACAGGAGAAAAGAATGTAAAATTAAGAGCCCATGAAAGTCTTGCTAGGAACATTTGGAAATAAGTTTGCTATTGTGAAACAAGCTTTCCTTCCACCCCCTATTAAAATACATTTCCTTATCTATTGATAGTTGTTCCTGAAATTTTCTGGAGGAACTTTTTCAAACAAGCTTTCAGTAATACAGGCTATCTTAATTTACAAAACCCATAAAGTTTGATGAAGAAAAATAGCTCTGTACATACATATGATGATAGATTTAATGAGTCAATGAAAAGTAGTATACTTGCATAATTTAAAATTTTTTCCTAGCCAAAAGAGGCATAATATTCTGCTTTAAACCATTTTGTTTCAGAGTTTTGTCAGAACTGGAAAAAATTGCAGTGCTATTAAAGAAAAGGCTTTTTTAAAATCAATGAAAATATTAATATTATACTAGGGAAAAAACTTGCAACTATGCTCCAAAATATTATTCCTACAATACTAGAAATTAGGCTATTGGAAAAGAAAGAAATTCTGTTTGGGAAAGGCTTATTACATTTAAAATATCATTAAATTTTAATGTGCAAAATTAAGTATATAACTCAAGCTTTGAGCAAAGCCACATCTAGCCTCTTGCTCAGCAGAGAGCATTATACCATGAAGCACAATTTTTCTTCATATTTTATAGGATATAATCTGAAGTAACCTTGCTTCTAACTCTTTAGAGTTAATTTTTATGAATGTTTTTAATTAGGGAAAATGTTTCACAAGAGTAAGGATCTGGGCACTTGCCACATACAGATAGAGTTTTTTCTCTGACATGAATTTTAAAAGAAGCACACTGACAAACACTTCACAGTAGTGTTGAAATAGTAAAAATGGGAATGTAAGCACAGCAAAGGGACATCTAGAATATCATGCCAACAGATTTTGCCCCATGGATACATTTGCTCATGAAGCAAAGTGGACAGAAAGAGTATTAAAAGCCCAAGAAGTGAATCTTTACAGTGACAGATTGGTGCTATCATTGGCTTGCTCCCAATTTGAATGTAGAATTTTCATACACTTTGCCTGATCTTGAAAATATAGTTAAATACAGTATTGGAATCTAACTTTGGAAAACTCTACAGGACCAGAAAGACTGAAAATACAATCAGCGAGTCAAATGGTAGGCTCAGGTTTGACAAGATTGGAAGAAGGGAAGTCAGATAGGTTTACAACTCACTTCTAGAGTGAAAAGTGAAAGTGAAACTCAGTCATCTTTGACTCTGCAACCCCATGAACTATACAGTCCATGGAATTCTCCAGGCCAGAATCCTAGAGTGGGTAGCCTGTCCATTCTCCAGGGGATCTTCCCAATCCAGGGATCAAACCCATGTCTCCCTCATTGCAGGCAGATTCTTTACCAACTGAGCTACCAAGGAAGCCCTGGACTAATAGACTCACATATAATGGCCTTGGAGCCTAGGTAACAGTCATAGAGAGGGTTGGGAGAGGCAGATGGACACCAAAATTCTGGAAATCCTACTAGTACAGCTCACATTTCCAGTTTTCTCTCCACTTACCTAAGTCAGATAACTGAACTGGTCTTAAAATTAACCAGGCTTTAAGCTTCAGAGGAGAGGAAAAGATTTTAATAAAATCAAATTAAACAGTGAAAGGTCCAAAGAAAAATGCATTCTCATCATTCAGGAGGGAAGAGTTAAGAACCGTTATTTAGAATATGTTTATTTCCTATATTTTGCATATATTAGATAGGATGTTGTCTGCTTTAACATAGTATTTGTATTAATTTTATAGGAAAAATGAAACATACTTTATATATTTTTCTTATATCCAGCAGCTTACTGAAGTTTTTCATTGGTTTTAATAATTTTTTGTTGCTACCTTAGCTTTCTAGTTAAACAATCACATCATCTACAAATACTGACAGTGTCTCTCCCTCATTTCCAACCCTCACAGTTTTCATTTCTTTTAAGGACTTACCTTACTAAGACCTCCAAAACATTGAACAGAAATGTTGCCAATAGACGTTCCTGCCTTCTTCCTGATATTGAAGAGAATAATACAGAAAACTATTAAGAATAATTGTTCTAGGTTTTTGTTAGATATTTTTATGAAGTTTAAAACTATCTTCTTCTACTCTCAACTAGCCAAAATATTTTATAGTGAGTGACCACTGAATTTTATCAAACTTTTTTTGCATTTATTGAGATGACATGCTTATACAATAAATTCAGTGTAATATCAAACTACCATTTCAGTGATAGGATAAACCAAAATTGATTCTGATGCATTTATCTTTTGAAATACCCTAGACACAGTTTCGGAGAAGGCAATGACACCTCACTCCAGTACTCTTGCCTGGAAAATCCCACGGACAGAGAAGCCTGGTGGGCTGCAGTCCATGGGGTGGCTGAGAGTTGGACACGATTCAGTGACTTCACTTTCACTTTTCACTTTCGTGCACTGGAGAAGGAAATGACAACCCACTCCAGTGTTCTTGCCTGGAGAATCCCAGGGACGGCGGAGCCTGGAGGGCTGCCATCTATGGGGTCACACA
Organism: Aepyceros melampus; assembly: GCA_006408695.1. Classification (NCBI taxonomy): domain Eukaryota; kingdom Metazoa; phylum Chordata; class Mammalia; order Artiodactyla; family Bovidae; genus Aepyceros; species Aepyceros melampus. The sequence goes on along the minus strand of SJXQ01006286.1, from coordinate 321,407 downwards.
GAGTTGGACACGACTGAAGCAACTTAGCAGCAGCAGCAGCAGCAGACACAGTTTGCTAATATTCTAAGTGTTTTAATTATATTTCTGAGTGAAATTAGACTAAAATTTCCATCCTCTTTTATTTTTCTAACCATTATTAGGAAATGTTAATATCTTAATTTTAAGACTTTACTCTTCTTCTATAATATAGAAATTTTGTATAAGATCAGAGTTATTTGTTCTTTGAAAATTTGATAGAATATGGGTCTGGTAGTTTCTTTGGGCTAAGATTTTAAATGCAAATTCATTTTATTTAGTTTATATAAAATTATATACACATTCTTTTTCACCAAGTCACTCCTGCTAAATTATAGCTTTAAATAATTTTTCCAGTTATTCTGTTTTAATATCATTGATATATAGCTATTTATATTCTTTTATTGACTCTTTAGTTGCTGATATATTTATAGATATGGTCCCTTTAAAAATCATAATGAATTTTTTATTTATGCCTCTTCCATCTTTTCCCAAATCAGTCCTACTTGAGATTTGTCTATTGTACCGATCTTTACAGATTTTGTTTTTGTAGATCTACTTGATCTTATCTTTATTTTCTATTTTACTATTTCTGCTATTAAATTTTACATATCTTTACTTCTAATTTCCTTGGGCTTACATCATTACATTTTTCTAACTTCATTGTAATTTTAGAACTGCTTTATTCTGCAAGTTACAGTGGGCAGTATTTAAATTACTAGTAAATTCTAATACTTTAAAAATTGTATATTACATTTCTTGGTCTATTATTTAGATGTGTTTCTTAACAAATATTTATGGTTTTATATATATTTTATCAAGTTCTAATACAAATGCTTTTGATTGGAGAACAAGTGTGATTATTTCTATATTTGAATTTTATTGAAAATCTTTATTACCTCGTTTACAAGAAACTTTTGTAAAGGTTTCAGTTATATAATAAAATCATATGTTTTAATTTTAGCTTTAATTAAGGCAAAATTGTTACTGTGTTACTCAATAATTATTGAATGCTTGTTATTTCAATAATTGACAGAATGTTGGGGAAATCTCTTCCTATATGGTATTTTTATGTTTTCTTCCCTGTAGTCTTGTAAAATTCTGCTATATATGCTTTTGAAGATACACTATTTGGTACATACAATTTTAGAATTGCTGTATCTTTCTAGAGATTAAAAACTTTCATCTTTTTGTAGTGAATTGATTTTTGTTTTTTAGGAGTGACTTTGTCAGCATTTAATCTGGTTAAAACTGGTACTTGCTATTCGGATAGTATTTTCCTGCAGTATATATTTTCACTCTTTTATTTAAATGTTTCCACATTGTTGTATAGTCAATGTCTCTTATAAACAACATACAAAACTAGAGTAAAATGAGTTTTATCACAATTAACATGTGGTCATGTGCTCAGTCGTGCCTGACTTTTTGCAACCCCGTGGACTCCAGGTTCCTCTGTCCATGGTATTTCCCAGGCAAATTACAGAGAAGGCTGCCACTTCTTTCTCCAAGGGGTCTTCCTGACCCAGGGATCAAAACTTTGTCTCTTGTGGCTCCTATATTGCAGGTAGAATCTTTACTTACTGAGCCATCAGGGAATATACACATAAAAACACAAAATAAGGCCACCTCAATTTAATAAGAATAAACTTGAAAAACATTAAAGATTTATTAAAAATTATTAAAAGCCCAGGAATTAGTCAGCTAGAATAGCTAAGAAATTTTGAGAAGATAATAATAATTGAGGGTTTGAAAACACAGACTTTAAAGTGCAGTATGAAGACAAAATAATTTAAATACCTTAATACTCCCACCAGAATAAACAACCTAGCCAATTGAGGAAAACAAAAACTCTATCCCAAGACCCATAAATGTGTATAAGAAATTGATATATGATTGAAGAAAATATTAGTCCTTCAGAAATGTTATTGAGTAAAATAACTGTGATATAAATTTTATTTAAAAAAGTATAAATGATAGTTGGAATATATAACAGGAATAACTGTTTAATGAATTTAAAAGAAATATACAATTTATTTTTACTTTTTCTCACTCTGTATTCCCAAATAGATTTTAGATTTGTGAAGAGTATCTAAGTAACCATTAAGAAAATGATGTAACTAGAAGATGACATGTATAAAAAGGAAACTGTATAAATTATCAGAGTTGCTCTGAGAGCTATTGTTTTCAGTCACTTGTGTGTCCAACTCTTTGTGACCCCAAGGACTGCAGCAAACCAGGTTTCCCTGTCCTTCACCATCTCCCTGAGAGCTATACCCATAAGTGTAATTTTTTAACATACAATAGCCCCTATCACAAGTCAATACAGAGCAAGTATTGACATTACATTCAACCAACAAAAATTGTAACTCTTCCTTCCTATTTGGAGCAATTACAAATAGAGTGGAGAGAATGAGTGAGAATTAGGAAGAGATGAAATAGACAAAGTAATCAGGATAGTGATATTTTGTAATAGATCATAAAAATATCAATAATGATCCATGGAAAGTTGGATGCTCTTTTATTTTCTGTGTGTCAGTTTGGATAAATTTGAATAAACTTGATTCATTTAACAAATGTCTATAAGGAACTTACCTGTTGTGAGACACTATCAGACACAAGATATGGTATAAATAAGTTTCAGCTCTTATGACATTTATATTAAGGTAGACCCTTACTTTTCCAAACTGTACAATAACTCATAGCATTAAGATTTAAAGTAGATAATATTTGAAGTGCTTATTAAGTTTGTAAGGAATGATTATTCAAATGCAAGTTTAGATACAAGAAAAGTTATTTGAGAGAGAATGTCTGAAGCACTGCCATCTCACACACTTCACTTTGCTTCTTGTACTAGATATACACAAAGGTATGCAATTCAGACTACACCAAACTGAGTTCCTACAGTCTTTTTCTCCTATTATGACAAGAAAGAGCTGGAAAGAAATAATGCTATCTTTTTCTCTCTACATATTGTAATCTTTCGAGATTAATATGAACACTGCCACTTCTTTTTTTCCTTAAATATTTATTTATTTGGCTGTGCAAGTCTTAGTTGTGGCATGTGGGATCTAACCCTGATCAGGGATTGAACTGGGCCCCCTGCATCAGGAACTTGGAGTCTTAGCCACTGGACCACCAGGGAAGTCCAGAAAGTTCTTAAGCTAACATCATTCTCCACAACTTGGCAATAAATGTCTTCCACTGAAGCAAAGACCACTTGCATCTGACAACTTCTCATATTTCCACAATACCTTTAATTACCATCTCCTCATTGAATTATACTGACTTTTTATATCACAAAATAGTCAATACATATATAAGCACAGTTGAATAACTTTTTTTTTTAGTTGAATAAAATCTGAAGAACACTTTCTTAAAATCAGGGTGGAGCACTAATCTTTCTTGGCTATTTCCCATACCACCTTTTATCCCTGCGTGTACTTTGAAGTGGTCCACGAGCTAAAGATGTGGCAACCCTACTGTGGCCATCTGGTCTCCATTGGAAGGAGCCAAGAAGGAATTCTAGTGCCCTTTGAGCTTTGCTGCTGCTAAGTCGTTTCAGTCATGTCTGACTCTGTGCAATCCCATGGACTACAGCCTACCAAGTTCCTCTGTCCATGGGATTGCTACAGATTGCCTTTCTCCAGCTTGTTCATCTTCCAGAGCTAGAGACAAGAGGGAGCTACAGAGCTTTTGATACACCATTTAAGATCAATTCTCTCAATCTCCATGTCACCATTACTAGATGAAGTCAGGCCCCTGGAGCACAGTATAATTTGAAACTGCCTCAGCTGCCCTCCTATCAGCTCTCAAGCCTCTCCATCAGTGCCTGCCTTGAGATCATGAGGACAATCCCATTTTGCCCCTTATCTCTGAATGTATCCTCATCACCAGAAGCTAAGGATTCCCAGGTCATCCCTCATCCTCAAAACTAATCCTCAGATCGCCTTGTACTGCCATCAACTCTTCTGCCTCCATTCTCTAAACCCATCCACCTCCTGAAACATTTTCACAACTGGATCCTCTGAACTGATGGCCAGTCATCAGCAGAATCTCCCACATCCTCCAAACCTTCTGAAGGCTTCCTTCCATTTCTTATTTAACCAAAGTCAGTTTAAGCCTATCATCCTTACAAGAAAGGAGAATTTACCCTAACCTTCCTGTCTCCAGAGTTTCAGGTGGAATGCATTCTTCCTCACTGCCACTTCCAGAGCATTCTTCCTCAATTCTGTACCATCTAGCTTTGAATCTCCTGGCAGAGCTGTCATGGTCACTTCCTCTCACTTCTTGATAATTTAAGTCCCTTGTATATTGCTGTCACTCTTTCCAATACCACCCCTGTTTTATTCTGGGTGATTTCAATGTTCATGCAGGTGGTCATTTAAATTCTTGGCCATCCAGGTCCCTGACTTTTTCTCTTCCAAAAATGTAGTTGTTTACCCTGCATCAGACATTCACAATCTTATTCTTACAAATCTTGGCATTATCTATATTACTATATTCCCTCCAAATGATAATTTATTGCATTTTGAATGATCTACCTGTCACTTCATTGCCTTCAAGCTAACTCAATTTTGATGTTCAATTCCAGTAAGTGTTTAATTAGACCCAGATACAGACCTATTGATCCTAAGCTCCTTTTCATTGGCCCTAGTCACCCTCATGCCCTTCATTTTCACTCATTAAAAACCATGTACCATAATTACAATCACCCACTTTTATTTATTGCTGCCTTCAGCATTCTTCTCTTTACAATAGTCCCTGACATAAATACAATTCTGATTAAATCTAATTCTCTAAATACTCTTTATCTAGACATATGCAATTAAATATGACTGGAGAAAAACAGACAAATGTATTCTCTAGTTTACATTCATTTCATGACCAAAATTTCAAGTTACTCTTAATGTTGCTCAACAATCCTGCCTCACTGTACTAGTACATTTACTCTCCCATTTTCTTTAAGGAAAAATGCACATTTTGAATTTTCTTCAAATCACTAGGATGTTTAGCCAAACTTTACCTTAGGCAATTACATTTATTCCTACTCCACTGAGAAGGCAGAGACAATAGAAGAGAAGATCTACAGGTCCCATCAGTATACCTAACCACCTCTCGATCATTGTAGTCACATAAATGAGGTTTAAGGTTAAAATTATGGTTACAAACTGTACTCTTACCTTTGTTCTTAGTATGGAGGAACTTCTCATTTCCCTACTCATAACCAACCCCCAACTTGACTAGATTTCATCTTCTCTCACTATGCAAAGATCTACTCTTTCAGAAATTCTTTCTGGTCCTTACTTCATTAGTTGTTCATTCTTTAGTGATTATTCCCATTGACCAAAAATATAATCTAAACTCTTCTCTGGGTACCACTTCATTTCTCCATTCACTTCTTTTGTCAAACTTTCTCAAGCATTTATATTGGGTTGGCCAAAAATGTTTGTTTGGGTTTTAATGTTTCAAATTCCTCTATCCTTATTCTCTTTCAAAATTCAAGAAAATGTATGCTCTTACTGATTCACACACACACAGAAATACACATATTTTTAAAATAAACAATGAACTTAATAGTGATAAATTCAATGATCAGTCTTCATCTTATATACTTAACAGCAACATTAGATTTACTAGATTATCTTCACCAAAATATTTTCTCCCCTTCTGTGCCACACTCTTGGTTTTCATCCTACTGCAGTGGGGTCTTCTCTGTCTGCACTTATCAGTCTATATACCTCTTCTTTCTACACTCAAACCTTTTATATTAATAAAATCATGTAGTTTTATTTATTTAGTTTTATGTTTGACAAGCTATTTTTAAGCTGATGGCTTTCAAAGTTATGTTTCCAGCCTATATCTCCCTCTTCACTCAAGACTTGTATGTACAATTTTTTTTTTCAATATCTTTCCTTGGATGACTAGTAGGTATCATAATCTAAACATTTCAAAAAATCTAATTTCTGATTTCCCACCAGCCACAATCTGATCCTCATACCACTATCCCAAACACAAAAATTGAAATGTCATATTTTTATTTAACCACATGAAAAATTTTGAGGTTAATTTTTTATTTCATTGTTTCTCTTCTCCTACTTCACAATCTATATCAAACCCACATCTCCTGCATTGCAGGGAGACTCTTTACCATCTGGAGCCACCAGGGAAGGCCCAACTTTATAATATAGCAATAGTGTAACCATTTTTAACCATTGCCAATGCTACTGTTAATGTCCAGGTAACCAGTTTGTTCAGCCTGGTTATTACAGTAACTCCTTATTTTCTCCTTGCTTCCTTTCTCCTCTCACGTTCCCAATGCCCATTCTCAATAGAACACCCAGAATGACTGTATTACAAATTAAGTCAGATGATCTTACTTATCCACTTAAATTCCTCCAATGATTTCCTAACACAGAAATTAAGCCAATGTCTTTACAGTGATCAACAAGGACTCAGATGAGCTGCCCATCAGTATCTCTCACGTCTCCTCTTTTACTACTCTGACCCAAATTCAGTCTACACCAATCACCTCCAATGTCTCTAAGCCTTTAACTTCCTTATTTCTGGAATGACCCTGTCAAGCTATCTAAAAGACTTGTTCCTTTAGCTTCTTTAAGTGAGGCATCCTTTGCCATCTACATAAAATGGTGCCCTTCTTTCATATCGCATAATACTCCCCAGCTTTCTTAATTGACTTTAGTTTCCTTTATAACACTCACTAATATCTGATTATTTATTTGGATGTTTATTACATGTTTTTTTTTAATTTATTTTTATTTTTTTAGTTTGTTTTTCTTTACAATACTGTATTCTTTTTGCTACACATCAACATGGATCAGCCATGAGTGTACATGAACTCCCAATCCTGACCACCTCCTCCCCCCTCCTGCCCCACACCCTCTCTCTGGATTATCCCCGTGCATCAGTCCCAAGCATCCTGCATCCTGCATCAAACCTGGACTGGCAATTCGTTTCACTTATGATATCACACATGTTACACTGCCACTCTGCCAACCCATCCAACCCTCTCCCTCTCCTACAGAGTCCAAAAGGCTGTTCTATACATCTGTGTCTCTTTTGCTGTCTTGCGTACAGGTTTATCATTACCATCATTCTAAATTCCATATATATGTGTAAGTATACTGTATTGGTGTTTTTCTTTCTGGCTTACTTCACTCTGTATAATCGGCTCCAGCGTCATCCACCGCATTAGAACTGATTCAAATGTATTCTTTTTAATAGCTGAGTAATACTCCATTGTGTATATGTACCACTGCTTTCTTATCCATTCATCTGCTGATGGACATCTAGGTTGCTTCCATGTCCTGGCTATTATAAACAGTGC
>SJXQ01006286.1:269069-313436 GCA_006408695.1 Aepyceros melampus | reverse complement strand
ATTGCATTGAATCTGTAGATTGCTTTGGGTAGTATACTCATTTTCACTATATTGATTCTTCTGATCCATGAACATGGTATATTTCTCCATCTATTAGTGTCCTCTTTGATTTCTTTCATCAGTGTTTTATAATTTTCTATATATAGGTCTTTAGTTTCTTTAGGTAGGTATATTCCTAAGTATTTTATTCTTTTCGTTGCAATGGTGAATGGAATTGATTCCTTAATTTCTTTTTCTACTTTCTCATTATTAGTGTATAGGAATGCAAGGGATTTCTGTGTATTAATTTTTATTAAAAGTATAGCTTCTGATAAGAAGTCCATGGAATTCTCCAAGCCAGAATACTGGAATGGGTAGCCTTTCCCTTCTCCAGGGGGTCTTCCTAACCAGGGAGCAAACCCAGGTCTCCCACACTGCAGGTAGATTCTTTACCAGCTGAGCCATCAGGGAAGCCCAGATACTTGAGTGGGTAAGCCTATCCCTTCTCCAGCAGATCTTCCCAACCCAGGAATCAAACTGGGGTCTCCTGCATTGCAGGAGGATTCTTTACTAATAGCTCTGAGGGAAGCCCATATTAGTTTTATCACTTCAACTTTTATTAAAACTATAGCTTCCTGATAAGAAGTCATAGCTCCGTCCTTTATACATGACACTTAGTAGGCACTCTATAGAAGTTTATTGAATGTGTGAATGAATGAATAGGTACAGTGTGTGCTCAAATGTTATTGCATGATGCAATCAATCCTGTCCTCTTACAAGCATCTATAACAAAGCCTGTATCATGTATGTATTATGTCAGCATTTAATGATAAAGTTATTTTTTATCAAGTTACTACTAAGAACTTCTCTTAGTTACTACTAAGAATGTATGGAGACCATATTTTAGATTTATATTTGCCACAGAACTTTAATTACTGCTCAACTACTGATAGAAGCTCATAAAATCTTGCATATACTTAAAAATACTCATTGATGGCATGGATGTAAAAGCACCAAGAAAACGCAACAAATTGTGATATTTATTTCCCTCTCTTCTTCCTGCTATTTTTTTTTTAAAGCAAAGTCAGTTAAGAAGTAATCTCATTAAGAAATCCTGAATTCTCAATTCTACTGCATTCTATCCTATCCAGAGAGGAGCTTATCAGTGATGAAATGTGGAAGAAGAACAGCTGAAGCAAAAAGAGAAAAAAGGCAGAAGAAGGGAAATCAGAATTGGAATTCCTGCTGCATGTGCAGATCTCTTGGACTTGCTCTGAGGTACTGTTGGTTAATTAAACATCATGCAATAGATTGCAGTATCTTGAGCTTCCTTCTAGTTAGAATATTCATTAGCTGGGATGGGGCCATGCGGACTTCAAAATGAATTAACACACCATATAGATATCTGTAAACATAAGATTTAAGCATTTTCAAAATTCAGTAATTTGGCATATGACCAGAGACATAATATGGCAAGCTTGAATAACCACACTGTTGTAATATAATCAGGTAAAAAGGATCCCAAGAGTATATTTTCTTTACTTCAATGTAAAAGGACGCTTCACTCCTTTTCTCGCCTACTCTTGAATTTAATGCACCCCTTGTCCATAGATGTTATCTACTGTGACCCAGCAGTTCATCACTGTAGTTTATACCATCTCCTTGACAGAGAGATAAACCACCTCTCCACAGGAGCATTTCACTTAAAGACACATACATATCAAGTCACCTCTCAACCTTCTCTTCTCCAGGCTAAATGATCTCAACTGCTCCATCTTTCCTTCACAGATTTTACTTTCTTTCATAATAATTTCCGTCAATTCTGTTTTTTCTTTCTTAAATTTCTAGATAGTTAGGGACACATAACTGGACACATCACTTCAGAGGGTCTAAATCATGCACAATGAGGAGTAGTAAGAGCCCTGACCTAAGGGATGAAAGGCCTGGATTGTAGCGCAATTTCAATTACTCATTAGAGTTGCCTTGGGCAGAGCACTTACCACCCTGAGTCTTAATTTTTACAAGTTTCAAAAACCAGAGAAACATCCCATTTTATCTAATGGAGACTTTGGAGTAGGAAAATGCTTCTTGAAATATAAAGCATTTTGTAACTATGTATTGTTGTATTTCCTGCTAAACATAGATTAAAGGGAAATTGTGCCAATTAAATAAAAGCCACAGGAGGATTTTATACACACTAATATCTGAATACTAATTTTCTGTTTTGGGGAGAGTTGCGAATTATCATATAAAATGTGAGTCTTTGAACTTATTTACTAAGACATATTTAATTTTTGAAAATGTGTATTATGCTCTTCATTTCTTCATTAAAGACAGTAATAAGGAGGAGAGAACAATATAAAAAGATAACTATTAACTGCTTGTCTTTGTTTAAACTGTTTTCCCATTCAAGATGTGACTACATTTCAATTGTGTGGAATTAAACATAAATGGGTATGTATTCAGCAGGGTGCAGGGGAATTAGAAAGAAAAAAAAATCCTTATGTAATGGGTGTTTTGTGGATGATTTTCTTCCTGGCATGCTAAAAATGTAATCACCAAATGTGATATAGAAATGCACAGAGTCTGGTTTTTCCTCTTTACAATCCTCCCATCACACACACCCCCCTCTCGTGTTTATACACTTAGTTTCTGTTTAATACGTTATTCAAATGAAGTATTCCTCTTGTTTCTTTTTCTCCCTGTCTCAAGGCATTTGATATTTAAAAAACTCATTTTCTAAAACACACGCGATATAAATACAAGAAACAAATTAGACACACCCCGCCCCACCCCCACCCCCGCAAATAATCTATGAGTCCTTTGAGTCCACTGAAGTTCATTGACCTACACAATATGGAAACTGTTCAGTTCAGTTCAGTCACTCAGTCGCGTCTGACTCTTTGCGACCCCATGAATCGCAGCACACCAGGCCTCCCTGTCCATCACCAACTCCCGGAGTTCACTGAGACTCACATCCATCGAGTCAGTGATGCCATCCAGCCATCTCATCCTCTGTCATCCCCTTCTCCTCCTGCCCCCAATCCCTCCCTGTAGAAGCACATAATTCATAGATCTCTAGTCAGTAGCATAAAATTAGTAGAGCCTTGGGCAGAGCAGGCAAGGAACAGAACTGTTAGAGGAAGCACACTGACTGAAACCACCCACCCTGGCCAGTCACCATAGTAACCATTTGCATGAGTTGTTTTACAAGAGGTCCTGGTAAGGAACAGGGAACTAATAAGCCACCACCAACTGGAAGAGTTCAGGAAAGGTCAAAAGGAGACACCACGTGTCTGACTACCTCCCAGAATCCTTCTCTCTGGCATTCGCTGAACAAGGCATACATCACCAGGAAAGACTCTGAGTTAGAATGATTGGCTAAAGACAACCGGAAACTAATCTCATCACCATAAAACCTGAGACTGTGGCAGAGCTGTTCTGCTGGGTTCCCTTACCCTACTGCTCTTCGCCCAGGTGCCCTTTCCCAATAAAACCTCTTGCTTTGTCAGCACATGTGTCTCCTTGGACAATTCACTTCTGAATGTTAGACAAGAGCCCAGTTTCGGGCCCTGGAAGGGGTCCCCCTTCCTGCAACAGAACCACCAGACCTTTCCATGGCAAAGATTATGAATGACTCCTAAGAGAGTGAGAGGTACATCTTTATCTCTTGAAACTTCATCCTTAGCCTAAATATCTTGGAATAAATTTTTAAACATCTCCATTTCAAACTAACTTCTTACCCTAGCTTAGTCATCCAAAATAATAGTTTTGTTGGCTTCTGAAGGCTGAAAAAGTAAAATGAAAATAAAATTTTTTTGGCAATGTTATGGGTAGAAGGTTATAGAAAAAAAAAATCTGTATAAAGTTCTTTGGTTACAAATACCAGGAACTCACTTCAAACTACTCGAAGCAAAAGAAATATATTGTGAACAATATTGTGCTCAATGACCACCACTTGAGGAGTGTTGAAAGTTCTCAGAAAAAATGATTTTCGGCTGGGTAGACACCCAGACCTGGGTGTCTCAAAGGAGTAAACAAAGGAAAATAATAAAGTATATGTTTTGTTTCAAGAGTTTCACCTCCATTCCCTTTCTCAGAAATTATTTTTTCTTTCCTTTGAGTATCCGCTCTCCTCCAAAGTAACTGTGAGTCTCATGCTTCCTAGAAAATCTGCTTTTCAAAAATCACTCTATTTTAGCACCTAATATTTCTCAACTTCAATGTTCACACTTCCAAATGGGAGCTAAAGATGATTGCCTCCCAGAGGTAAGATAACACCAAGCCAAGACAATGTATGTGAGAAATTTATCACAGTGCTTATTGTATAATCTATGGTCAGTAAAGATCTTTACTTTTGCTTTCTAATCCTTAAATCATATTCACAAGTTAGTGACATAATGTGGGATTTTTCTCAGGATATATGGATGAAGAAAAGAGTCTTATAGAGATTTTATGTATTTACCTCTTGGAGTGGATACCATAAAGAACACTAATAAAAATATGCCAACAGTATAGTATATTTATTATCAGAGAACAGTTAGAGTTGAATGGACAGCTACAACGTTCTATTGCTTTGAACACTCATGCTACTTTTAACAAAAATGCCCTTCTGGATATATAATTGTAGGTAATATACAAGGTAAAAATTCTAGTGTGGTTAATTATTTATACTTAATTCTTAATTGTGCTGAACATGTGTCTCCTGGGGAAGATCATAAAACTTACAATTAAATATGATTTTTACTTAAGAATTTCCCCAGTGGTTCTGGAGTACTGAGTCCCTATGTAACTTCTGTTTGTTTTTCTGACAATTTGTCAATATACCACACAAAGTTATAGAAATTATTCTACATCGCATGTGACATCTTTCAATGAAATGATGGAAAATCTTGATATTTATGTCAACAGCACTCAAAAGATAGCTAATTAGATTTTTAAATCTTTAGGCTCTATAGAATTTAAAAGTCAGACACTGGGAATTATTAAAAGAAAAGAGACTGACAGTTCTGTCTACAGACTTTATTGATTACAACAAGATATTTATAAGCCCACACAGTAGGGAAATAAGTACTCTAAATATTTTGCTATGAAGACTTCAGGGGCTTTTATATAGGATGCCAAGGAAATGTTAAAGCCTTTCATAAATCTCCAGTAACAGAATTCAAAAAACTTGGTGTATTCTACAAACAAGCAATGAGCACTATACTTACAAACAGATTACCCACTGGACCCATTACTTAGTCACTCTTCAAAAACATGGCAAAAAGGACCAATTTCTTAAGAAACTTCAGTAGGTTACTCGCCACCAAGTGATGAATGTTTCCTGGTAGGATTGAGGGTGGGGATGATATTGTAATAGACAAACAAAAAGAAGATGTTTTTTGGAAGCTATGGTTTTAGAGTGTCTAAAAATAAAAGAAAGTCCAAATATATTTCAGTCTCTCTGTAATTGGAATAGTCTTAAAAACTTCAAGGAAAAAGACTAATATTTACTCATTTATTATCATCTGCAATGATAAAAGGAAGTAAATTGAAGGGAAGAAAAAGACCACTTGGTGTGACAATGCCTTTTTTCCTCTAGCTTAAACACATTTATTTCTTCCAAAAATATTTTATGTTCTCAGCTGTGCAGTTTACAAATATGAATTCAACTGTACACAATTTCAACCTTGTGGGGGATGACAAAGCATATATTTCCTATTTTATATATGTTGGAAATTAAAACTATACTTAGTAATTTCCTTGAACTTCAGTTGGATGATTTGATGAGAAGCAAAAGGCATGACCACTCTTTCAAATCAACACAGCTATTTTGTACCCTGCTGATTTTCTTATAATTCTACAATAGACAGAAAGGAAGAGTGTTATTAATAATAGAATCAAAAACCTCATAAGAAATTTCATTAGGCAAGAAACTATCACCCGGGAACTCAAGCAGATCTACATTAGAAATATAGGAATAATGAAGAGAGATATTTTTAGATTTAGTGTTTGAAAACACCCTTTGTTCTTCACCTCTAATTCTAGTCCTTTTTTTTTTTTTTTTTTTTTTACAATTTCTCCATTTTGGCTGCATCTGCTTGTTCAGAAAATAAGTCTCTCTGCTGTTAAAAGCCCAACTCGAAAAGACCACCAAGTGCAAAGCACATATTTGATAAAGGACTTGCATCCAAAATATAAAAAGAACTTTTAAAACTCAACAGTAAGAAAACAAGAATCCAGGAGACCATGGTCTGATTCCTGGGTTGGGAAGATCCACTGGAGAAGGGATAGACTACCCAACCCAGTATTCTTGGGCTTCCCTGGTGGCTCAGCTGGTAAAGAATCTGTCTGCAATGTGGAAGACCTTGTTTTGATCCATGGGTTGGGAAGATTCCCCTGGAGAAGGGAAAGACTGCCCATTCCAGTATTCTGGGCCGGAGAATTCCACGGACTGTATAGTCCCATTGGGTCTCAAAAGTCAGACATGACTGAGCGACTTTCACTTCTCAAGAAAACAAACAACCCAATTAAAAAGTGAACAAAATTTCTAAACATATACCTCAACAAAATGATGTAGTGATAGCAAATAAGCATATGAAAAGATACTTAGTATTATATCTGTTCTGTTCCGTTCAGTCGCTCAGTCCTGTCCGACTCTTTGCGACCCCATGAATCGCAGCATGCCAGGCCTCCCTGTCCATCACCAACTCCCAGAGTTCACTCAGACTCATGTCCATTGAGTCCGTGATGCCATCCAGCCATCTCATCCTCAGTCGTCCCCTTCTCCTCCTGCCCCCAATCCCTCCCAGCATCAGGGTCTATTCCAATGAGTCAACTCTTCCCATGAGGTGGCCAAAGTACTGGAGTTTCACCTTTAGCATCATTCCTTCCAAAGAAATCCCAGGGGTGATCTCCTTCAGAATGGACTGGTTGGATCTCCTTGCAGTCCAAGGGACTCTCAAGAGTCTTCTCCAACACCACAGTTTAAAATATCAATTCTTGGGCGCTCAGCCTTCTTCACAGTCCAACTCTCACATCCATACGTGAACCACAGGAAAGATAGTAGCCTTGACTAGACGGACCTTAGTCGGCAAAGTAATGTCTCTGCTTTTGAATATACTATCTAGGTTGGTCATAACTTTTCTTCCAAGTATTATATGGTATCAGGGAATTGTGAATTAAAACAACAGTAAGCTACTTCATATTTTCTAGAATGACTAAATTCCAGAAAACACAACACCAAATGTTGATGAGGGTATGAAACAACAAAAATTCTTACTCATTGCTACAGGGACCACAAAACACAATGCATAATGCTATAGTTTCAGTTCATTCGCTCAGTCATGTCCGACTCTTTGCGACCGCATGAATCACAGCACACCAGGCCTCCCTGTCCATCACCAACTCCCGGAGTTCACTCAGACTCACGTCCATCGAGTCAGTGATGCCATCCAGCCATCTCATCCTCTGTCTTCCCCTTCTCCTCCTGCCCCCAATCCTCCCAGCATCAGTCTTTTCCAATGAGCCAACTCTTCCCATGAGGTGGCCAAAGTACTGGAGTTTCAGCTTCAGCATCATTCCTTCCAAAGAAATCCCAGGGCTGATTTCCTTCAGAATGGATTTGTTGGATCTCCTTGCAGTCCAAGGGACTCTCAAGAGTCTTCTCCAACACCACAGTTCAAAAGCATCAATTCTTCTGCACTCAGCCTTCTTCACAGTCCAACTTTCACATCCATACATGACTACTGGAAAAACCATAGCCTTGACTAGATGGACTTTTGTTGGAAAAGTAATGTCTCTGTTTTTGAATATACTATCTAGGTTGGTCATAACTTTTCTTCCAAGGAGTAAGCGTCTTTTAATTTCATGGCCACAATCACCAGCTGCAGTGATTTTGGAGCCCCCCAAAATAAAGTCTGACACTGTTTCTACTGTTTCCCCATTTATTTCCCATGAAGTGATGAGACAGCCAATGCCATGATCTTCATTTTCTGAATGTTGAGCTTCCCCTTGGAAAACATTTTGATAGGTTTCACAAAGCTAAACACAGTGTCATCATATGATTTAGCAAAATATACCTTGGTGTATATCCAATTAGTTTGAAAACTTATATTCACACAAAAACCTACATGAGAATATTTACAATAGTCACTTTTTTCGTGATTGCCAAAACATGAAGCAACCAGGATGTCTTTTGGTAGATAAATGGATAAACGGCGGTACATTCAGAAAATTGAATGTTATTCAGTGATAAAAAGAAATGAGTTACCAAGTCATGAGAAGGCCGATGAACCTTACTTGCATATTACTAAGTGAAACAAGCCATTCTGAAAAGGCTACATGCCATATAATTCCAATTGTGTGACCTTTTGAAAAGGCAAAACTATAGAAACTAAAAAATATCAGTGGTTTCCAGGGCACGTGGTAGTGGTGGGGGATGAATAGATAGAACACAGAGACTTTTAGGGCAGTGAACCTATTCTGTAGGATAATGTCATTGTGACCACATGGCCTTATGAATTGGCAAAGTCTATCAAACCGTGCAACAAAAGTTAACCCTCATGTAACTATGGACTTTAGTTAACAATAATATGTCAATATTGGTTCATCATTTGTAGCATACATATCACACCAACGCAAGATGCTAGCAATGGAGGGAACCTAAGACAGGTGAGGAAGAGTATATGGAAATTCTTTGTATTTTCTGCTTTATTTTCCTGTAAACCTAAAAATGCTCTAAAAATAGCATCTATTAATTAAAAAATAAAGAAAAGGCCACCAGGAAAAGATGTGTAGTAAAAAAAAAATCTTTAGAATTTACTTTAGCAAGAAAACATAAACCAGAGAAAACTTAGGGTCTTGGGAATAGCTTGTTATAAGACTGAGCTTGTTAATTTAAAAAAGGAACAAGAGAAGCCATGGTCAGTTTGGGCTTGAATGCTGTCAGAGGTAGGAACAATAAGCATATGAATAATTTTTACTCCGAAAGCTGGAATATTAAAGCTAGTCTATAGATATCATTGGCAAAGAAGCAGTAGTCACTTATGTTAGTCAAAAGAGGGGATGTTCAAGTCATTTTTGTGGTCATGGAAAAGTTTTGTTTCTGTCTTCTAAAACATGGCTATAGAGTGGCCTTGCCAAGAATGGCCTATATTTTCTGATCATTCATTTTAATTGGGATTATCATGGCTTAGATATTACTGAGCCTGTTTTTCACTTGCTCATTATAAGAACACGACAACAATTAAATAAATCACACCAAGTCTTCCTTGATAAGGTAAAATACCTGAAGTGCTTTCTGATTAGCCGTTCGATATTATCTAAGTAGCTCACAAACCTCAAATGGCTATTTCAAGAATGTCTGACTTGTACTTTACAACCAAATTTCAATCGTAGTTATTATTCAGAATACTTTGAGATGCAAGGAACGTAAAATATGAATGGACTGACAAACAATAGGGAGAAATTATTAGTCATAGCAAGATACATACTTAGGATTCTTCTAGGTTTGGTGAATTCTGAGGTTTAACGACACTATTAAGACCCAGGTTTTCTTCATTTTCTTCATTCTACAATTCTCAATGTGTTGGCTTTTATCAATAGGCTTGTCTCCTCATGGTCTCAAGATTGCTACAAGTACCCTCAAGCATTATATCCCCACACAATAATAAAAGAGAAAGACTGCACTTTGTCCCATCTTAAGCCTGAGGGTAACTTTTCAGCATATTCCTCTTTATGCATCATCTTGTATTTGCAACATTGTTTCATAATCTGAAATAAAACTATATGCGTCATTGCATAGGTTCCCTATGTCTGGGACTAAGTCCAGCAAATATTCTTTGAATTTAGACCAAAAGTCAGCAAACATTTTCTGTAGAGGGGAAGAGAGCAATCATATTAGGCTTTGCAGGTCATATACAGTCTCTATTGCACATTCTTATGTTTTGTTTTTCTTTACAACTCCTTAAAAATGTAAAAAAAATATTCTTAGCTTTAAGACTGAGCAAAAACTGGCTTTCAAAAATAATGATAAACTATACTATGTTTTATGTTTTTATCATGAATATAGTTCAATTCAACAAATAATCATTGAGCATTTCCTATGTGCCAGGCACAGAGACTGCAATTATGCATAAGTGAGCCAGGTTCTTATTCTGACAAGAAGTACCGCACTGAGAAAGTAATTATATAATGACAGGAAATCACTGAGTATAGTGAATCATTAGATTTCAGAGCTCCCATATAAAAGAGAAGTAGCACTCAAAAATCTTGTTTCAAAGCTCATATTCAGAAGAATGTTCCTTATTTAGCTCTTCTTTTCAAATAGCATGCATTCCTTGATTATCTTCATGTCCAAGCCTGTGTGAAGAATTATGTGTTTCTATTATGATAACACTTTTTCTTTCCGTTGAGTTCTTCTTCTTTTAACTGTTTACCTTCAATGTGCTCCATGAGTAAGTTTATATTTCTTCTTTGAGCAAGTTGGAACAATCTTTGTATATGCAGTCAGGAATCAATTCCTAATGTGGAGTTATAGAGCTTGTGATCTTGGTGAAACAGTTAGGGGAATCTCTATGGTCCACATCTCTTATGAGGGTGCATATATCATATCCTTGAAAGATTGTAGTTTCATTTTAGAACAAGTTTCCAATTTGCAAATTTGAAAGAGTATATATATATGTGTGTGTGTGTGTGTGTGTGTATGTTAGCTTATGACTAAAAGAAATGAGTGAGTGAATTGGTTTAATCGTGTCTGACTCTTAGTGACCCCATGGACTGTAGCCTACCATGCTCCTCCATTCAGGGGATTTTCCAGGCAAGAATATTGGAGTGGATTGCAATTTCCTTCTCCAGAGGATCTTCCTGACCCAGGGATCGAACCCTAGTCTCTCTCATTGCAGGCAGTCATATTACCTTCTGAGCCACCAGGGAGTGCTGGAAGCCAGCATGAGGAATCCCACCCGTGACATGGTCACGTGGCAGAGATTTGATGGGCAAGGACAAGTCAGATCTCAGGTTTTTCCCCCTGGCATTTCCTGAGCATGTACCCCCCAAAAATAAGAATCTGCCTGCTTTTCCACTCTTCTGACATTCTCTGGAAAAAGTCCATTTGAAAGGGTGTTTCAATCCAAAAACCTCTCTGATGGCTTTCTAGCCTGCCTGCAGGATGCGTACAGCTGTGCATGTGATTATTTAAGGCCTCCGCAGGAGGCACAGGAAGCTTAAAACATCCTAGGATTGTAGGGGCTTCTGAGGAGTCATAATCACTAGAGTAGGACTGATTAAAGGTTTCATTTGTTGAGCCAATACTTGGCTGCCAAATTTTCATATCTTATATGGTTGGTATATAGAAAAACAGGTAGTAGACCTGGTATTAGCAATATTAGATCTTTGAGTTAAGTACTTTCTTTATTATAACTCACTGCACCTTTGTCCTACAGGAATGTAACTTTATTTAGTATTTTGAGGGTAATGCAGAGTAAAGAAAAAACACTTCTAGGCAAGAGGAGTTTTCTGGTTGATAGACAATTACCCAGGAAGAGCGCCATAAAAATGTTAACAGGCTTCTTGGCCAGAAGATAATGTAACCACCTGAGACCTTTTGTATATGGGAGGATATGCAAATAGAAAGCCTGGTTTTTGGGCTGCTAATGCTGATCTACATGTACAATCAAAAAGGTGTAAAAGGCCCTTCTAAGAATATAGAGGTGGGGCCAGTCCTTGGAGGGGGCCAGTCCTTGGAAGGACTGGTTTCCCCCGTGTCTCCTATTTTCTCTAATTTCAGGCTGAATTCCCATTTGGGGCGTGGAGGCTCGCCATGTTTACTTACTTACCCCGGCTGCTAAGAATTGTAAGAGAGAGAGTACCCCAGGGCGGGGCACTCTATGATATTCAAACGGATGCTGGTGGCCTAACATAGATGGTGCAAGCTCCTTGTCTGCAACTTTATTGGCTTTCCACGTAAACCAAGTTATTCAGCCTTCTTTTCTCCACTTAATTTTCCTACTATACTATTTCTTCCTAATCTAATCTTATATTTCTAAATAAATAAGTTTTTCCTCGCCCACACCGTCCCCGATTCAAATCACCCTGGATCCACTGGGGCTGGACCCCGGCAAGGGAGGTCCAAAAGAGATGTGACACCTTAATCAGTTTTGAACAAGAAGCAACCCCAGGATTTCAGGGGTGGTTTACGTGATCATTTTTTCCACCTATGTGACACGTATGGTGCACGTAGGCTATGCCTGTCTTGGGACTAATCAGCTATCCAGCACCATTTCATTCTAGAATACAGACTGAAGCAAAAGCC
The DNA here is from genome assembly GCA_006408695.1 of Aepyceros melampus. Classification (NCBI taxonomy): domain Eukaryota; kingdom Metazoa; phylum Chordata; class Mammalia; order Artiodactyla; family Bovidae; genus Aepyceros; species Aepyceros melampus. The sequence continues at coordinate 301,162 of SJXQ01006286.1, read as the reverse complement.
CTTATCTGGGACGTTTTGATTTTATGGCAGAGGACAAAAGAGGAGACCAAAATGAATTGAGAAATCATACTTAGAGATTTTCCGTTATGCTCTTTAGATGTAGCCAAGGATGATGATGATATAATAAAGATAAAAGTTGGAGGATCAAAGGTTTACTAATATCTTGAACAGTCACAGGGTCTTTGTTCCAGGCTTTTTTTTTTTTTTCTTTTGACAATACAAAGTTTTCAAAAACAGTTTCTTAAAAAAAAAAAAATCTATTTTATTACAGTCAGCTCCATAAGCAATCACTACCTCCCAATTTCTTTTGAACATAGTTCTTTCTCCTAACTTAATTTCCATACTTTGAGACTCAGATTTTGGTGGAATTATGTCCTTTTTAGCAGAGCAATTTTCAGAGTCCAACAGAAAGACCACCTTAATCTACTCAAAAATCGTAACATGGTACATAACAAGGCTGTGATTGATATTTAGACTGTAGTTCAGGAGATTTCCTAACTTTTATGTTTTACTGATGGGAATTGAAGAACCATTCCATTTTACAATTCTGCAAGTTCCAGAAATGCTGGGATCTGTATCTCCTTTCATCTTTACTTCAAACATCAATTCTTTTCCAACCTCAGCTTTCTTGCAGTGCTTTCCCAAATGTACCTAATAACAACCAATTCATGCTAGTAATGTACTGCTTTGAAACCTTTTTCCTCAAAGTCACAGCCCTTTACTGTATAACAACTGCCTTCCAAACAATCTCAAAAAAAGTGTTACAAAACATTTTGGCATTGTATAACAATCTTCCAGTTCAGTTCAGTTCAGTTCAGTCGCTCAGTCATGTCCGACTCTTTGCGACCCTATGAATCGCAGCACGCCAGGCCTCCCTGTCCATCACCAACTCCCGGAGTTCACTCAGACTCATGTCCATTGAGTCCGTGATGCCATCCAGCCATCTCATCCTCGGTCGTCCCCTTCTCCTCCTGCCCCCAATCCCTCCCAGCATCAGGGTCTATTCCAATGAGTCAACTCTTCCCATGAGGTGGCCAAAGTACTGGAGCTTCAGTTTTAGCATCATTCCTTCCAAAGAAATCCCAGGGTTGATCTCCTTCAGAATGGACTGGTTGGATCTCCTTGCAGTCCAAGGGACTCTCAAGAGTCTTCTCCAACACCACAGTTCAAAAGCATCAATTCTTCGGCGCTTAACAATCTTCCAGTTTCCAACAATAGTTTCTCTTCCTCTGGCATCCAGAAATAAGCTTTGTCACATATATTAGGCATTTTTGTTACAGCAGCTCACAAGCTTTAAGAGCTATTTCTCAACTGGACATTCTGCTGCTATAACAGATAACCCCCATAGCTAGTGGATTACCTCAGAAGCATTTTGTTTTTCTCACATTACATGCAAACTATGGTTGGACTTTGGAAGGAATGATGCTAAAGCTGAAATTCCAGTACTTTGGCCACCTTATGTGAAGAGTTGAGTCATTGGAAAAGACTCTGATGCTGGGAGGGATTGGGGGCAGGAGGAGAAGGGGATGACAGAGGATGAGATGGCTGGATGGCATCACTGACTCGATGGGCATGAGTCTGAGTGAACTCTGGGAGTTGGTGATGGACAGGGAGGCCTGGCGTGCTGCGATTCATGGGGTCGCAGAGAGTCGGACATGACTGAGCGACTGAACTGAACTGATGGTTGGGCTGTGGCTGCTGTGTCAGTGTTTAATTCTGCTTGATTCTTTTGTGGCCTATCATTTGTGGACTCACTGTGGAAATATCTTCCCTGCCTGGGACATGTTTTTATGGCAGTAGGCCAAAGGAAGAGGTTAAAATGAACTGTGAAAGCTTTTTCAAAACCTGTCATATTTGTTCATATCCATCACCTGAAGAGGACAGGGAAGTGTCCCACCAGAGGGAGGCACCAGGTCACAGGGCAATAGGTGGTGGAGAGGTAAAGAGAGGGAGTGAATACCTTTATTTATTTATTTTTTTTGATGTGGACTATATTGAATTTGTTACAATATTGCTTCTGTTTTATGTTTTGGTTTTTTGGCCATGGGACATCTGGTATTTTATCTCCCCAACCAGGGATCAAACCTGCACCCTTTGCTTTAGAAGGTGAAGTCTTAACCACTGATCTGCCAGGGAAATCCCTAAGTTTTAATACTGTTGTTGCTGTTTAGTCACTAAGTCGTGTCCAACTCTGTGTGACTACATGGACTGTAGCCTGCCAGGCTCCTCTGTCCATGAGATTATCCCAGCAAGAATAGTGGAGTGGGTTGCCATTTCCTCCTCTACGGGCTCTTCCTGACATGGGATGGCACCCACGTCTCCTGCTTGGCAGGCAGATTCTTCCCATTGAGCTACCTGGGAAGCCCCATACAACGTAATATAGTTTCAGAAAAATGCTTTGTAGCAGGAAGCTCCTTGTAAGAAGTACGTTTCATGAATGAGTTTCTCCTTGGATCATAAGAAAAGCTCTCAAATAGGATAGAAAGAATCACAATAAGCCTTTCCATTTTTCATTTACCTTTGTAATCTTTAGGAATAAAAGTGCTCAAATAATCAAGATAGCTTCTAAAGTAAGTTAAATAGCTCATTTTCTTCTTCTGCTATCCAAATCATTTCCTTCACCTAACTTCTCTACACTATTTTCATGAGAGGAGATAAAGGCATTTTCATGATTAAAACAGGAAGTTGAAAACCTGTAGTGGTCTTTCTTAAATGACATCCACATAACATATGCAGAAGGTGTTATAATTAGGCCCATTTGTGTATGAACTCTGTGGAGTGTACCATCCCTAAACAAATTTCTACAATTGCTCATCTGTCAAACAAGTACCTGCCTCACTAAATCCTAAATAAGAATAATAGTAAAGGTGTAAAAAACAAGTAGGAAATCCATTTTTAAGGCTTTTTTAAAAAATTTAAATTTATTAATTTTAATTGGAGGCTAATTACTTTACAATATTGTATTGGTTTTGCCATACATCAACATGAATCTGCCACGGGTGTACACGTGTTCCCCATCCTGAACCCCTCTTCCACTTCCCTCCCCATACCATCCCTCTGGGTCATCCCAGTGCACCAGCCCCAAGCATCCTGCATCCTGCATCAAACCTGGACTGGCAAATTCGTTTCTTATATGATATTATAAAATTGTCTCTGATCTTTAAATTATCCCTTATGTATACCTCTCCCTAGAAATTCAAATGTTTCTTATTTACATGAAATCTCCAAGTTAAACAACATTTTTAATAAACCAAAGCATATCATTCTTTATCATACAGGTTATGTGTTTCTATAACAGTTATATTTAACCCTATTTTCTATATATAATTTTTTCCACTTTTATTTTAATTTAAAGACCTAAAAAGTGTTTGGCATCATTTGGAAGGGACTGGCTTCAGTTCAGATATTGTTAGAAGAAAGGCAGTTTCTACTTTGGTAGAGAAAAAACTACTTTCCATTTGTCCTTGGAAAGTACATGTATAGAGAGATCCATTTAGAAAGATTTCAAAAGAAGATTTGATGCCAAGTGCCATAGTAAAGCAAACTCCACTGAAACTACAATTTTATACTTCAAAAAGTTAATAGGCCTTTAATAAAACACAGTTCCTGTTGAGATAAGTAGAACTAAGTATTTTCATTCTACAGATGAGGGATAACAGGTGAGGAAGAGTAAAAAGTAATTTTCCCAATGTCAAAGAAGTCCAAAATAGATCTTGGAATAGAGCCCTAATAGATAATAGAGAAAAAGAGAATAATAGAAATTATAAACCACTCACTCATATTATAGTGTTTCTATTGCAGAAATAAATAGTCCCTGTCACAAGAACCTACTTCAGTGGGGAATACAAATTTAAGTAGCTGAGCATCAAAATTAAAAGAGAACAGTCACAGTACCCACATCATTTCAATGCACATACTAAACATAAAAACTAGAAATTTTATATTATCACAGAACTCACGATTTCCCTAAGCTCTTCTAATTGCAACAGAAATGGCCACATCATTCATTTGTTTACCAAGAAGTCATTCCAAGGGCAAATTACATCTGTTAATTTCACATATAAGGTTAAAAATTATTATTAATTAACTGCCACATAATGCAACTTTATCATTGGGGGTAAAGATAAAAGCAAAATATAGTTTAGTGATAAGCTCATTGTGGAAACTTATGAAGGACCAGACTGCTGAACGTTATCTATTAAAGATATAACTTTTATTAATAAGAACTTTTACATTTTGTGTACAATTCTGGGCATGCATAATAAATATGAATATGATCACCAGAAGGGTGATAAAGGACATTGTGCTTGGATTTTCCTGAGATATTTGGACTCTTTCTAGGAAAATTTATGGAATGTCCATTTTCATATCTATTATGTATGTCTGGGCACCAACAATCATAGTGCCTTGGCCCTCTGGCTAGACCATAAATTAAATACACAAATCATCTTTGCCTCACCTCAACCTTGAGAGGGCATGCTCACTCAATTTCTAAAGAAATGCCATAAAATGTGTTTTCATGACTATTTTAATGCTTCATGATTCGAGCAACTCCTTTAACAGGTCTCAGGAATATCTTAAAATATGACCTTACTCTTACTTCTTAGTTACAAATTAATATAACTCACTTATCTGTCAAAATCACTTAAAATCTTTGTAAATAAGATTTTTGATCTCTGAAATTTAAGTCACATTTTTTTTCTAATATCACAATAAAATCTTAGTGTGTGTGAGAGAGTCTTAAGAAGTAGTAATATTTATTTATAACTAATATGCTAGAACTTACATACCATGTTATTCTTAAAAGTTGTCACCTTAAACTTTCAAAACACTAGCAATATAAGAGTAAATACTCATTAGTTTTGGGTTTCCCTTTATACTCCCGTGTGTGTTTAGTTGCTCAGTCATATCTGACTCTGTAATTTCATGGACTGTAGCGGCCAGGCTCTTCTGTCCATGGGATTTCCCAGACAAGAATATTGAAGTGGCTTGCCACTTCCTTCTCCAAGGAATCTTCCTGACCCAGGGCTTGAACCTGCGTCTCCTGGGTCTTCTGCATTACAGGCAAATTCTTTACCACTGAGACGTCAGGAAAGAATGCTTTATAGTCATACTTTACTTTAAAAAAATTGTATGTCCAATCTATCACTCACATTTTAACAGACTAACTTCTAATTAAAATTAAGCTGCTTCCAAAAATTAAGGTTTCACTCTGTATTACCATCCAAGACCAATGTACTCAAGGACTGATAGCATTTCCAAAACAGAAATTCAAAAACATTTTGAGAAAATAACAATACAATTAGCATAAAATTAAATTAGAAACAAAGTTCCCAAAAGTCCTTGGAACACAAGTCCTTGTGTCTATGCTCAAGTTCAAGGTAGGACCCTGATATCTCTGACTTAAGCATCAACTCCAATCTTCTAGTGGATACTAAATCACTTTCCCCAGCACTCTGGAGAAATCTACATTCTTCTACCAGTTTCTTAACAAATGATAATTATAATAATAGTAGTAATCATTAATAGGCTTCCCTGGTGGCTCAGAGGTTAAAGCGTCTGCTTCCAATGCAGGAGACCTGGGTTCGATCCCTGGGTTGGGAAGATCCTCTGGAGAAGGAAATGGCAACCCACTCCAGTGTTCTTGCCTGGAGAATCCCATGGACGGAGAAGCCTAGTAGGTTACAGTCCATGGGGTCGCAAAGAGTAGGACACACCTGAGTGACTTCACCACCACCACCACCAGTAATCATTAATAATAATTTCAATTTATATTGATAATGGACTAAGTACTTCCTACAGAGAAGGCAGTGGCACCCCACTCCAGTACTCTTGCCTGGAAAATCTCATGGATGGCAGAGCCTGGTGGGCTGCAGTCCATGGGGTCGCTGAGAGTTTATCATGACTCAGTGACTTCACTTTCACTTTTCACTTTCATGCATTGGAGAAGGAAATGGCAACCCACTCCAGTGTTCTTGCCTGGAGAATCCCAGGGATGGGGGAGCCTGCTGGGCTGCCGTCTATGGGTCACACAGAGTTGGACACGAGTGAAGTGACTTAGCAGCAGTAGCAAGTACTTCCTAAATGAAATATTTCCTCTAATCTTTATAATAATTCAATTTAACTCTCACAACAATCCTATAAAGTAAGGATTGTTTGAATTTCATTTTATACATAATGTCTTCCTAGCTGAGATGGGACTTCACTCTAATGCTATTATTGATTTGGCACTGGTCATCTGTAGAGAGGTCCTAGACAATGAGTATTTGCAAATCACTGTAAAAGAATAATCACCCCTTCATTCATTCTTCATCCCCATTTAGGAATCATTCAGATAATGATTCCTGGAATTTCTTCAGTAATAACCATTTTTAAATTTGTCAAATTCTTGGTTATGCTTTTCTTATGTCAGGATTTCTATTTTTTTTTTTTTTCTAAAAGATGAACATTTGAAAGTTCTAAGAAGTTAATAGTATATATATATATTTCCCTGAACTAATTTGGTTATGAACTCTTTCTTCCTAGAAAATGTCTTAGGTTTATCATTAAAAGGAAAATGCCTTCTCATCTCACTTAAGAGATAATAACCCTAATAAGGCTGAATTATTGAGTGCCACTCTGTTATGCAGTGTTACGCCCAATAGAAAGATAAATCCAAACTTAATATTCAGCAAGTAATGCATGGCTTTACTAAATCTCTAAAATTGATAGCAGAGGGGTAATTATATTAAATTTACATACAACAAAGTTGATTTAAAACTTCCATACACTGTTGGTGTACTCTGTCAAATTCCCATGCTATCTGTTAAAAACTCTATTTGCTTTCTTGCCTTCAAAATGCTCTAGAAAAATCTCAAATCTGTGCTAATTCTATTTCCTTCTTCTTCAATTTCTCCTTCCTATCAACTTCCAAATTAATTTTTTGCATGAATATCTTCCTTTCGTATCAGGATGCTTTCAGCTGCAAGTAAATAAATATAATTTTAGACAAGAATCACTTAAATAATGAGAAATTTACCTTTATGCATAAGAAGAGTAGAAGCAAGGTGAGGGCACAGTGGTTATTTAACAGCTCATCAATGTGAGGCTTTCAGTTTGGTTGGTCTGAAATTTTTTTTTTTAATGGCAATAAGATGGTTTCAACAACTCCAAATATTACCTTCTTATATCAAAACATCTAAAGATAGGACTAGGGCTAAGCCTCTTAGTTATGACCCTTTTAAAGAATAAAGTACATTTTCTCAGAAAAATCCACTAATATTCTAATGTTTCATTAGTTAGGATTTTGACATGTACTCATGAATAAATTAACCACAGGAAGGAGGAATGGAGGGCTTCCCAGGTGGTTCAGGGGTAAATAATTCACCTGCCAATGCAGGAGACACAGGAGATGTGGGTTTGATCCCTGGGTTGGGAAGATTTCTTGGAGGAGGAAATGGGAACACACTCCTGATTCTTGCCAGGAAAATCCCACAGACAGAGGAGCTACAGTCCATGGGGTCACAAAAGAACTGGACATGACTTAGCAATGAAACAACAACAAGAGGAATGGAATAACTTATTAGCTGGTCAAGTCACGAGGTTGGCGAAGAGCCCATGTAGTAGCTGACAAAATGTTGATTTGTTCAGAAAGAAGAAGAAACATACTCAAGTAAGAAACCATTAGCAGCTATTACCTTCCCTGTCTACCTAGCTTCTCTCTCATTCTTGAAATACCTCACTATTCACCACTCCTACTTGGGGTCCTACAAAAGATCCTACAAGCAAATGAAAACCTTTATAAGGAGACAAGAAGATAAAGTTAAAAAATATATACACTAATTTTTCTAGGCCATATATTTATATATAGCGTGGATAATACTAATGCATGAATTTTACCCTATTATTTCCATAGCCTGCCATTTTTCTTTTAACAGTAGGTTGCTCATCTTTCCATCAAATGAAGTCTCACAAGATCATTCTTACTGACTGGCAATTTTGTGACTACAAAAATTATTAAACCATTTGTATATTTTCTTGCACGTACTTTGCCTATTTTTCTTCAGGTTTCCTATTAACAAAAGACCTGTAATGTGCTAAGGATATTAACATTTCTTCATGCATATTGCAACTATTTTCTCAGTTGAATTTCAATTTTGTTTTATATTTTTTCACATAAGGAGGATTGTAGTTTTCATGTAGTTAAATCCATCAAGTTTTCCTTATAGAGTCAATCTTCCATGTAACTCTTAAAATGCACTTTCTATCCTAGGATTACATATGGTTTCTTGGTCTATGTTTTTTACCCAAAACATACTTTAAAAGCATTGACCCTGGAGCCAGTTTGCCTAGGTTCAAATCCCAGTCAGCTACATATTACATGTGTCATTTAGAACAGTTAGATTCATTTTGACTTAATATCAAGTTACTTATAATTCACAATACTTGACTGTTCTTCTAGTAATTTTATCACATATTTTACAGGTAAAGTTTCATTCATTTGGATTTAATTTGGTACAGAATACAACTTAGGAGGATAACTATTTTCAAATGGTCAGTCAATTATCCCGAAACCACTTAAGTCAAATAATAATTCTTTTCCTGCTGATTTAAAATGTGATCTTTATCATAAATGCATTCCTTATCGGAATTATGGGTTTCTGGGCTTTCTATTTGTCTCATTTCCTTGTATTTCCTATAGTTTTTCATTTATTTTCATTTTTGTCCAAGAAAATTTATTGAGGCCCAACGTGGATGGCAATTTCTTACAAAGTTTCTTTTCCTCTTTCTGTCATTGAAAAAGTTAATCTTAGCACTGACATTTTCTAATATTAACAATACAATTCACATTATTGTTGACATTTTCCTAGTTTGTTTTTATTATCACTTTAATGTTTTACTTTATATGTGTCTGAAACATTTTATTTAGCTACATTTATTATATGAAGCTTACAGTTGGGCTTTGATTTTTTATCCCATCTGTTTATTTATACATATTGAAATATTTTCTTTAATGTCAAGTTTTCTGTTTCTAATCCTTTGTTTTCTTTCCTTTAATAAATGAAGGGTTTTTTATTTTGTTTTGTTTCCTGTGTGTGTTTGTGTGTGTATTTAGATAATATGATATTTTAGATACTTTCTCATCTGGTTTTAATTCTACTAGCTATAGTGCTAGCTTTATATAATAGGTTTAATATCTTATTTATTTTTCATTAACATTGATAGTATTTATTAACTAATCCTCACTATGAATAACAAGATACGAGCACCTTCCTTGGGACTTTCACCTCACTCTCATCAGTCAACAATAGACATTAGATCAAAAATTTGGTTATACTCCTACACTGTAGCACGGGAAAGCTTTGAAAGAGGAGGTAGTATATCTGGTTGTGAGTAAAATCATCACTCCGTTTACCTTAACACTCTTTCTTCAGTAAAGGAAAGTAATCCAAGACCCAGAATTTAGTATGGCTTAAAGAATATTTTGTTGTGCTTGTAACCACCTCTGGGATTCTCAATACACATATCTACATATGAATAATATATATATATATATTTTTTTTTAAGTCACTCAGTCATGTCTGACTCTTTGCAACCCCATGGACGATACAGTCCATGGACTTCTCCATGTCAGAATACTGGAGGGGGTTGACATTTCCTTCTCCAGGAGATCTTTCCAACCCAGGGATCAAACTCAGGTCTCCCACATTGCAGGTGGATTATTCACCAGCTGAGCCACAAAGGAAGATATATGTACCTCTGGAATTTTCAAATTCATGTATCTATATATGACTAATACATTAATATGAATATGCATTCTCAGATATATATAGGTACACACACACACATATGCATATATATACATATACACACAGTATATGAATCAGGTTGCACTAAAATAATTATCTTCAAACCCTTTACACAAATGCTGCTAAATCAGAAGAACTGTCCTCATGATGGGTACTCAGGTATCATTTTAGAATTTCAGAAGCAGCTAAACCAAACACTGAGTGTAAATATGTTTTAAAACAACAACAACAACAAATTATTTCCCTTTTAATTTTCGACCTGTTTTGAAATCGTCACATAATCTTATTTTTTCTCAATTTATATTCAGTACATGTTGGCATGTAGGAGATAAAAGTTGTGGGACTTAAAAGTTAACACTTGTCACTGTTATTTTTATTAATCCCTCAGGGAAATGAAACACCTTTATATATGTTATAGAAGCAGACACAAGCTTAAATACAGTTTGTAAGAAGATATTTAAAATGTGATTCATCTGCTATTAATCTCTTAACCTCTTCTGCAGCATATTGTCACTGAACAAAGAACGATCTAGAAGGCTTCAAGAATCTGACTATCTGCCATAAACATTTCAGATTAAAGACCCTGGTGCTTGTTCGGAACAGTCCTTGTTCCTCCCAGTAGCTGCATTACCACTTTAAGAACAGAGAGTTGATGGTAGGCTGCTAAGGGAAAACATTTTTAAAGAAGAAAACTATGTATTGGATACAAACAAAATAAAACTTTAGTGAGCTAGTTAAATATGTGTGGCTTTTTCTTTAAATAACAGCTATATTATAAAGTACATCTAGCTATTTACTCTAAGGAGTTAAGCTCCTTGTTGTTGGTCAATCACGAAGTTGTGTCCAGCTCTTTCTTTGCAACCCCAGGGACTGCAGCACACCAGGGCCGTCTGTCCTCCGCTATCTTATGGAGTTTGCTCCAATTCATTTCTATTGAGTTGATGATGCTATCTAACCATCTCATCCTCTGCTATCCTCTTCTCCTTTTGCCTTCAATCTTTCTCGGCATCAGAGTCTTTTCCAGTAAGTCAACTCTTTACATCAGGTGGCCAAAGGATTGGACCTTCAGCTTCAGCAGCAATCCTGCCAATGAATATTCAGGATTGATTCCCTTTAGGGTAACTAGTTTGATCTCCTTGAAGTCAAAAGGACTGTCAAGAGTCTTCTCCATCACCAAAATTTGAAAGCATCAGTTCTTCGAGGCTCGGCCTTCTTTATAGTCCAACTCACACATCTGTACCTGACTACCGTAAAAACCATAGCTTTGACTAGATGGACCTTTGTTGGCAAAGCTATGTCTCTGCTTTTTAATACACTTTCTAGGTTTGTCATAGCTTTCCTTCCAAGGAGAAAGTGTCTTTTAATTTCATGGCTGTAGTCACTGTCTGCAATGATTGTGGAGCCAAGAAAATAAAATCTGTTACTTCTTAGCACCTTAAATTTAAACAAGAGCTCATATATGTATGAGCTGAAAAAAAAATTCTTTTTAGCCTGATCAAAATGAGATAATGACTTCAAATTCTATGTATTTCCCTTTCCAATAAGTGCTCATAACTCTTTTTCTGGAATCCCCTCATGGGGCATTTGTTTCAAATGCTTGGTTCTGAATACCATAATACAGTTTTCTTTTAAATTATGATGGAAATATCATGAAGATTTCCCCCCAAATTGGGGTATGTCTAAGAGCTATAGAGATCATAACTACAAAAGTTACAAATAATCATTTAATGGTTTTATTAAACTACCTTTTCCGCTAAAAATACCTAATAGCTGAGTTCATTAAATTAAAATAAATAAAATAGAGTTTTGTTCATTTCAAAGCAAATATATAGTCATATTCAACTTAGGCTTTGTGCCCAATTTTGTACTGTCTAGGAATTTTTTTTTTTTAATTTTAGACAATACTATAATACTTCAGCTGAAAAATAGCAATAGTTTTCTTAATCTTCTTTTGGTGGTGCTATTGTAAGAATTACTTAATTGAATATTTTCTGGCTTTGGTCTGAACGTTTGCTGTATATTATGCAAGGCAAAAATTCCTTAAACCACAGAATAATTCATTCAATATTATTTTATCCGGTGATTTTCTCTATTTAGAAAACAAGGTTATATATACCATGAAGGCAGTCTGCTTTACTGTCTGTCTGACGTTATCTTTTATTCATCATCATTTATGCAGTGCCTAGAATAATTCTTTGTGTATACAAGACATCAATAAGTATCAATGATGAAGGAACTGAGGCACTAAGGACTTGCCTAACTTGTAGTGTCACTCAGCAAGTGAGTACTGATGAATACAATTTGTTAATTCTGAGACTTTAATGACAAAGAAACCATGGTCCCTTCATGGAACATAGGGTCCTAGTGGATAAAAATCCGACAAGCAACTTCAGTAACTGCACATTCAGACATTTCACCAAGCATTATGGGAGGATGCTGAGAGATGCCTCACACACTAGGTCAGAGGAATTGGATACAAACACTGAAATTTGAATCATGTGTGTATTAGATTCTTCAGTCCAACTCTGCTACGCAATGGACCATAGCCCACCAGACTCCTCTGTCCATGGGATTCTCTAGGCAAGAATACTGGAGGCGGCTGCCATGCTCTTCTCCAAGGGATACTCCTGACCCAGCGATCAAAACTGCATCTCTTACAGCTCCTGCATTGGCAGGCAGGTTCTTCACCACTGCTAACTCACTTCAGTCGTGTCCGACTCTATGCAACCCCATAGACGGCAGCCCACCAGGCTCCCCCGTCCCTGGGATTCTCCGGCAAGAACACTGGAGTGGGTTGCCATTTCCTTCTCCAGTGCATGAAAGTGAAAAGTGAAAGTGAAGTCTCTCAGTTGTGTCTGACTCCTAGCGACCCCATGGACTGCAGCCTACCAGGCTCCTCCATCCATGGGATTTGCCAGGCAAGAGTACTGGAGTGGGGTGCCATGGCCTTCTCCTCTTCACCACTAGCACCACACATAGGTATTATTCAGGTGAAATGAGAAAGACAACAAAAATGGTTGATGCAGGGCATTGAGACAGAACCCACTGGTATATAAAAAATACTTGCAGAAAGATAACGCAGAATGTTTAGAGTACTTTAAGTAGCTCAGTAAGTCTGGAGAACAGACAGTGAAGAAGAGAGAAGTGAAAGGGAAACTACACAGGTGACCTGGAGCCAGATCTCCAACTCGAGGAAGAGAGGACTCAAGTCTGGACCATGTGACTATTCAGTCACATCAATTTGAAGGTTGCTTAGGTTAGGGTTCACATGGGAAATCCATTAGGCATATTCAGTTTGGCCTGAGAATTTAAAGTCATATATTCTTGGTCTCCAAAATATCATCTTATAGTACGGTTTATTGACTGATGCAGCAGACTTCTCTTAAAAGCTTGTTTCCAATAACCAGGAATAGCCTATAGAAACAATATTTTCAACAGACTCCCAAGGCTTTGACTACATGCAGAGTAGTATATACAATATACATATATACATAATACATACACACATATTTGATACACATATATAATATAAATATATATTATGTGCAGTACACATTATGTAATTTATATCATGTGTAATATATATTCTCTCTGGTGAGTGACATCAGAGGTTAGGCAACCTCCCTAGAGTAACTTTAAGGGTGCCTCCTTTCTTTACTCCATCATTGGGTAGTATTTATTGATGGCTTCTACATACAATGAGCATGTCCTGCTTTGGATCTAATGGGTACTGATTGCTCTTGCATAAAACTCCTAACTATTATTGCCCTCAACAGATGGATATAACAGTATGAATTGAGAAACTGAACATTGCCTGATTTAGAACCGGCCTCTGGTTGCCTTCTTCCCCTCCTCTTTTTCCTCTTCCTCAGCCTCACTATTGTTCTAATGATGAGGACCTCGACAACATCTCATAGACCCTCTACTGTCAGAATTCATCAAGTACGTGATCTGTAAGGATGCTGCATGAAATCTCAGCATGAGTGCAAATTTGGCTCCCTCTTCTCCTCTGAGATTCTTTCAAAGCGGTTTTAGTTTAACTCAGAACAGCTTAAATATCCTGAATTGTCTAAACACAGAAATATATTTACTTACCGTATCCTCAAAACTCTGACCAAACGTCTCTTGGAGACAGTTTTCCTTAAATGTGGGGAAAGAGCAATTTATTTTTATACAGCAGTGGAAGAAAGGCCAAGAACTGATAACTGATTTTTTTTTTTACCCTGGTAAAAGTAAAGTCTGACACATGCTCACTCGCATTGCTAAAATGAAGACAAGAAATGACAAGTGGCTCCAGAGGAACTAGTTTTAGACTATTTGAATCTGAACCAGTCAAGGGAAAAAAATCTACTAAAAAACTTTCACCAAATATGCCATAGTCTCTCAAAGAGGATCCTTACATATAAGAAGTTAAAAGTTTTTCTCTCTCTCTTTTTTTATTTCTAATAATTCACCGCTGCATCCCAAAGCAATTCTTAACAATAGAGAAAACAAGACAATTTTAGGAGCAGGTATGATGGTCTTGGATAATTGAAAAGTCTCTGTCCATAAAGCCAGATGATCTTGCTTCACAAGAGAGTTTAATTTTGGTCTGGAGTCAATCAAAAAGTGATTACCAGTTCTGTGTAAAGAGCCTATCTATTACTTGCTACTTGAGAGCAAAAAGAAAAGGATTTAGACTGAGCAGAATAGACCCCTGCCAAAAAGCTATTTGGAATTTCAGGAATGGAGGAAAATGGACTGAGCATATAGAGTTTTTCTTTCCTGTGCTTTAAAGCAGTGGTCCCCAACCATTTTGGTACCAGCGAACAGTTTTGTTTAAGAAAAATTTTCCAAGGATGGGTGGGAGGTGGGGTTGGTTTCTGGATGATTCAAGTGCATGACATTTATTGTGCACTTTACTTCTCTTATTATTACATCAACTCCAGCTCAGATCAGCATTAGATACCAGAGGTTGGGAATACCTGCTTTAAAGCACCCAGATTGGACAGAGGGAGCCAAAATACTGTAGAAGTAGAATTGCACTGGGCAAACAGGTGGTTTGAAGACCTGTCTTTTGGTCCTGGCTAATTATATGATCTCAAGAATGTCATTTAACTTACCTCAGCCTTGTATTCCTCAATCATAAAAATGAAAAAAATTGAATTAGATAGTCTCTAAGCTCTAGTCTATGAGCCTCAGGAAAGGTTCCTTGTAAATATGTAAAATAAGGGAGAAGGCTAGAAGACTATAACACAACTCTTATATCTGAGATGAATCATAAATATGTTATTAAACTACCCAAGATATAATAACTGCATAGCTAAGAAAATAAAGACATATTAAATACAGACCTATTTTTTAATTGTTAACATATGAAGCCATTTTTTAGGTCCTTGATTAAAGGATGACATTAATAATGCTGGGCTGGATGAAGCACAAGCTGGAATCAAGACTGCCGGGAGAAATATCAATGACCTCAAAAATGCAGATGACACCACCCTTATGGCAGAAAGTGAAGAAGAACTAAAGAGCCTCTTGATATAAGTGAAAGAGGAGAGTGAAAAAGTTGGCTTAAAGCACAACACTCAGAAAAGTAAGATCATGGCATCTGGTCCCATCACTTCATGGGAAATAGATGGGGAAACAGTGGAAACTGGCTGAGTTTATCTGGGGGGCTCCAAAATCACTGCAGATGGTGATTTCAGCCATGAAATTAAAAGACACTTACTCCTTGAAAGAGTTTGATCAATCTAGATAGCATATTAAAAAGCAGAGACATTACTTTGTCACAAAGGTCTGTCTAGTCCAGGATATGGCTTTTCCAGCAGTCATGTATGGATGTGAGAGTTGGACTGTGAGAAAGCTGAGCACTGAAGAATTGATGCTTTGAACTGTGGTGTTGGAGAATACTCTTGAGAGTCACTTGGACTGCAAGGAGATCCAACCAGTCCATCCTAAGGGAGATCAGTCCTGGGTGTTCCTTGAAAGGACTGATGCTAAAGCTGAAACTCCAGTACTTTGGCCACCCGATGTGAAGAGCTGACTCTTGAAAAGACCCTGATGCTGGGAAAGATTGAAGGCGGGAGGAGAAGAGGACAACAGAGGATGAGATGGTTGGATGGCATCACTGAATCAATGGACATGAGTTTCAGTAAGCTCTGGGAGCTGTTGATGTACAGGGAGGCCTGGCGTGCTGCAGTCCATGGGGTCACAAAGTGTCAGACAGGACTGAGAGACTGAATTGAATGGAATAAAATTGATGCTCAGATATTAATGGCTCAGATATGATATAATAGAGTTTCTTTGGCTCTCTTTTTAAAAGCAAACATTCCCCCAAAATTTATCTCATAAATGCATCCCCTTAATCACAAAGGAAACCAAGTCAGAATTTCAAACTTAGTATAACCGTAAAATTAACCATTTTAGACAATTAATATTCTTCTAACAGAGAATCAGAGAAGTCCATTATATTCAAAAGGGTAATATGTGTCAAATTCTATAACAGCATGTTATTATCAGCAGTGCTCAATAAATTTATTATTTTTCCCTCTAAAAATATTTTTCACTTATTTTCCATGACTCCATACTCTCCTGGTCATTCTTTTTCTTCACTGGTCTCTTACTTTTTTGTTTTGGTTTTCCTTTGCTAGTTATACATTGTCTCCATGACCACAAAAAACTGGAAATGTCCAGAGTTCATGTCTTGGATCTTTGCTTATCTTTATCTGTACTCATTCGCTTGGTGATAATGTCCGGTTTCATGACTTTACAGACAATCTACTAGTGACTCCAAAATGTATATCCCCAAGGTAGATCTACCTCTAAATTCCAGACCTGTGTATCCAACTGCCTTGTCAGTATTTTTATTCGATGTCAAATGCGTCTCACACTTATCATGCCCAACTGAAGCCTTTGGCTCTCCTCATTCCAAATGACTTCTCTATCATCTTTTTTAGTTTATATGAATGTTAACTCCATCTTTCAGCATCTCAGGCCAATAAATCTTAAAAGTAATCCTTCACTCCTCTTTTTTTACCACTTCTACATCCAATCCAATAGCAAATTATTTGGGTTCTTCAGTCCATCTCCACACAGAAGCCAGAACAATCTTTACTATTCAGATCATGTCAGTCCTATGAGGGAATCTTTACAACATCTTCTTTTACTCAGCAAATTAGTCTCTACTATGTTCTCCAAAACTATCAAATCAGGTTACCCGTTATTGCTTCCTCTCATGCCCTAGTTCTCTCTGGTTTTGCTCACTCCTGTCAGCCACAATTGTTTTCTTTGATACCTTATACATAGAAAGAACATCCTTACCTCATTGATTTTGCATTTGCTGTTCCCTTTCCTCAAAACTTCTTGCCCCATATATTCACTTGGTTAATCCCCTTACCCTGTTCATGTCTTTCTCCAGTGTCACCTTCTGGTAGGGTGTTAGCTGATCATCTTATTAAAAATTAGCCCCTTCACCCATCATATAATCTATATCCCCCTTTCTTGCTTTGTTTTTCTTGCAAGCCCATTTCACCAACTACCACTGATAAGATGTATTTGGTTTATTTTCTGTTTCCTCAAACTAGAAATAAGTACCAGGAAAGCAGGATATTCAGGGGGTGAAGATTTTACTCATCTTTAGTGCCTAAAGTAGTACTTATAACATAGAAGATGCATAAAATTATTAAAAACATGTTTTATATCTTAGCTTAAAAAGCATAAAACATGACCTGTGTGAACTCCTCATATCTACCCTTCTGTTTGCTAAGTCAGATCTGTAACTAATGGAGATTTACTAATTTATAATTTGTCTCAGTTTGCTCTTTGTCTTTCCCTAATTTTGTTTTATATATGTGTTAATAACATATCAGTTGGATATGGATCCGTATCAGACTAAATATTTGCCTTTGGAGAACTTAGCAATGTGTGCATTTTAGTGGGTGTTTTGAAACTCCATGGACAGTTGCCTGCCAGGCTCCTCTGTCCATGAAATTTTTCAGGCAAGAATACTGGACTGGATTGCCATTTCCTACTCCAGCAGATCTTCTTGACTCAGGGATCAACCTTGTGTCTCTGGCGTCTTCTGCTTGACCGGGTGGGTTCTTTACCACTGTGCTACCTAGGAATCCCTATGCATTTTAATTGACCTATTACACATGGCTGAATGAATCAAGTGATTCACCATGGTTAAGTCCCTTGATTACATGGAAATAATGCAGCATTCTACAGCTCTTCCTTGCCTAGATACTTAAGATTATTTGACATATATTCTCTTTCAATCTACATTCTGTCTTCTATTATTTGGTAGGGACTTTTTTGTATTTTTCTTTAGAGTAAGGAACATCTTGTGTATGCCCATGTGATACTAAAAAGTAATATAAGGCCTGAGTATATCTAACAGTCATTTCTGTGCATTGAAATCATTTTCTGGCATTACAGCAGATGTAAGGGTCTATTGTACAATATGCTTTCATTTCATTTATAACCAAACTGAACAGGAGTGACAATGTGGAAATGAATAGAGTTTACTCCTGTTCAGCTTGAGAAGTTGCATCTGACATGAAGTGAAAGGAAATATGTGGGAGTGTGGAAACCAAAAGAAAAGTTAAAGAAAAGAAAAACAGTGAAATTTTGTCAAAGGAAAAAAAATACCATTTTTTGGCATTCCTCTCCTCAAGGAAAAACATACATATCATTTCTTACCAATTAAAAATGTCAGCATCTTTTGCAACCTATTTTTATTATAGTTTACTTAAGTATAATGTATATTTTTCATATGGTATAACCTCAAATCACTAAAGATAATATGTTGCCATAATCACTAATATAAAGCTCTGTTTCAGAAATATGTAATATTGAAATTATGGCATAAACACTCCACTGGGCAAAGCACTTAAAGTAGTTCTTGATTTAGAGATAAATTTCTACACTGCACTATAAATTAGCAGAATAAAAAAGCCTAAGAAAGAAGTAAATTTGAAGACACTGAGTACATCTAAATATGGTGTGGTAAAGATTTATTGTTCTATTTAACATTCAACATCTTTTTCTATTCTCTAATTAGCAATGTCTTGTATTTCTTTCCCAAAGCCATTATTTTTCCTTTCACAATCTGTTTATGATTGGCTAGTTTTGACTCCTTTTCTGATTGTTACAGACTGAATGTTGGTGTGCTCTCAAAATCTATATGTTGACACCCTAACCACCAGTGTGATAGTATTTGGGAGTAGAACATTCAGTTCAGTTCAGTTCAGTTGCTCAGTCATGTCCGACTCTTTGCGACCCCATGAATCACAGCACGCCAGGCCTCCCTGTCCATCACCAACTCCCAGAGTTCACTCAGACTCACATCCATCAAGTCCGTGATGCCATCCAGCCATCTTATCCTCTGTCGTCCCCTTCTCCTCCTGCCCCCAATCCCTCCCAGCATCAGGGTCTTTTCCAATGAGTCAATGCTTCACATGAGGTGGCCAAAGCACTGGAGTTCCAGCTTTAGCATCATTCCTTCCAAAGAAATCCCAGGGTTGATCTCCTTCAAAATGGACTGGTTGGATCTCCTTGCAGTCCAAGGGAATCTCAAGAGTCTTCTCCAACACCACAGTTCAAAAGCATCAATTCTTTGGTGCTCAGCTTTCTTCACAGTCCAACTCTCACATCCACACATGACCACAGGAAAACCATAGCCTTGACTAGACGGACCTTTGTTGGCAAAGTAATATCTCTGCTTTTCAATATGCTATCTAGGTTGGTCATAACTTTTCTTCCAAGGAGTAAGCATCTTTTAATTTCATGGCTGCAGTCACCACCTGCAGTGATTTTGGAGCCCAAAAAAATAAAGTCTGACACTGTTTCCACTGTTTCCCCACCTGTTTGCCATGAAGTGATGGGACCAGATGCCATGATCTTCATTTTCTGAATGTTGAGCTTTAAGCCAACTTTTTCACTCTCCACTTTTATTTTCATCAAGAGGCTTTTTAGCTCTTCTTCACTTTCTGNCTGCTGCTTAGTCGCTTCAGTCGTGACCGACTCTGTGTGACCTCATAGACAGCAGCCCACGAGGCTCCCCCGTCCCTGAGATTCTCCAGGCAAGAACACTGAAGGATTGCCATTTCCTTCTCCAACAAACCACTAATCGTGGAAAGGCCATTTCAAATTCCTCAGCCATGGAGAGGATTGTATTTGCCTCTTCTCCCATTTTACGCCATGTATTCTTTCTTCTGAACGCTGTCCTTGTTATTATTTTTGGAATAGGGCTTTCTTTTCCCACTTTTCCATGAAATTTATGCAAATTATATTTTTTCTTTTTTACAGTTTGCATAATTTTGTTAATCATGAATAGCACAGTTTCAGAAATTATAATTAAGGCAAAACAAGATGTGTAATTTTTAAATTGTTGTTATAAGGTATACATTTTCAATTGGTAGTGCATTTAAATGCCTTGTTTTTAAAACCCAAAGTAATTTGCCTTATAGAATGCTATTGTAAATGGAGTGTATATGAAAGCAGTGGGAGGGTAAAACTGTTGCAGACTTTCACTTTCTTTTTCCTGTTGTAAATTCTTACTTTTTGTAAAACTTATCATCATGGAAAATTTCAAAGATATAGAGAAGCATATCATATAATATTCAACTAAACCCCCATGTACCTATCATCTAGCTTGAACAATTATTAACTTATAGTTAATCTTGTTTGACTTATTTCAATTCATTTATACAAATTGGATTATTTTGAAGCAGAGTTCTAGTTTCAAAATGTTGTTTGGACAAGGGTTTGGAGGTGAGGAGCGAGCTGTTATCTATTCATCAAGGGGAACCATTTGTATCAAAGTCACATTTTGATGAATTTTTTCACAATTTAATTTCTGAGAATTAAATGCTTCTGGAGTTCTTCATTTCTAAAGTATACTGTCTTATTAATTCGGAAAATTGAATTCTCAATGTGTGTCAGAAAGAATACTAGACTTTGGTGATACAGTGATGACTAAGAAGAAACATTAGTGCTCAAAACATTATGATCTCATAAGGTGAGTAAGTAGATTAATGAGTGATGAGAATAATGATATGCTTATGTGAGATTATAAAACAGAAACATCTAATCCAGTCTTGGAGGGTCCAGACATCTAAAGACTAGATGTGCTAGTCTTTAGAAATAAACAAGATTGAGAGGTAAGGAGGGTAGGGGTGGGCATAGTTGACATCTACTGAGAGGGAGAATCTGTGTACAGGTCTGTGAGTAGGGACATGTGTCTTTCTCCCATGCGTACTGGTTTGAATATGAAGGGAGAGTTGTAAGAGGTAAGACTGGAGAGGTAAGCAAGGAGTTTGGTTTTCATCTAAGAGGATTTTATTGGGAAGCTGACAAAATGTATCAGAAAAAGTGTTACTCCAGTTTAGTAGTGAGAGGAATTGATCTGAGAGATTAACCACTAATTTAAAGACATCAGAAAAATAGTCATCCCCATGCCTGGGTCTCTAGTCTTCTGATTTGAGTTCCAAGATATTGCATATTATTCTGTTCTTTGTTTTGTAATTTTTATTTAAAATTTCAGTCAGTAAAATCGGCCAGTAATCCCCCTCAGTTGCAATCATCTAGCCTTGATTATTAGCCCATAGTATAAGACAGAAAGCTGAGGGGTAAGACTCCTGAGTGCAGTTTCCTCAGTAGTAATCACTGTAGAGCTATTCAAACCATTGATTATCTGTTGGTTAGTCTAGTCTGTCTTCTCCCTTAGTCTTTATTCCTGCTATCTGACTTCTTGACATTAACAACATGTGACTAAACCCAGAGATCTGTGCCCAGTGAAGTTTTGCTGGGGGAAGAAGGTTAGGTGGAAGTAAATGATTTATGGGCTTAGGGAAGGCAATCCAACTCTTTGAATCTGGGGACTTCAGTGACGTTGCCAACTGGAGTACTAGGTTTGAGCAAATCAGAAGGGGTAATATTGGTTGCTGGAACAGCTGGAGAGCAGGGATTAGTAAACTTCAATTGATGGATCAAATTCATATTATTGCCTACCTTTGTCAATAAAGTTTGATTGGAACACTGCCATGTTTATTTATCTATATATCTCCTGTGGCTACCACTATACTACAATGGCAAAGTTGAGTAGTTGCAAGAGAGGGAATATGACCTGCAAAGCTTAAAGTATTTACTTTATGACATTTTACAGAAATAGATGGCCAACTTGTCCTACAGAGGGAGAGTCAGTGAGGGTGGATCTTGGACTTGATTGTTCTCTGAGATCCAGAGAAACTCGTAAGGCTAGAGTCTTTAGGGTGTTCACAGAGGTGGATCTGGGGCCTTCATTTCTATGAGGCTGAGGGGTCCCTTGGATCCTATAAGACTTTGCTTCTGGTAGGATGATTGAGGGACTGCTTTTCAATTCATTGAACCCCAGAGGGGCTTTCACTTGAGACTACCTAATATAAGCTCAGTGGTGGTACAAGGGCACTTGTACCAGCTGGGTGCTGGTGAATTTCCACTCCTATATGGCATTTGTTTTATGGCATTAGAGCAATAAACAGCACTTTCACTTCCAGCTGTGAGGCATCTGGCTCGGATCCCTCCTGTCCTCTTAGCTACAGTGTTCTTGATGATCTCGCTGTGTGTTCTGAAGCAGATTGGCATATATCTTCCCCTTTGCAGTGTCCTTTAGGCTTTGCCCAATCCATCTTCTGCTGACTCAGCAGGCCTGCCCACTGGAAGCCTTCCTACTCTTGGGGAAACAGCAGAGTTTCTGTTTTGACTACAAAGACTCACAGAGCTATACACAAACTAGATTTTGTTAATTCACTTATAATTATGCCTCTTTTCAGCATCAAACTTGTGTATAGATAGGGGCCTGTGTGAAACACTACTTGAATCACTGAAAGATCTTCCCTGATCCAAAATATTTTATCTACTGACTTTGCTGTGCTGCTTGAGCTATTTCAATTTGGATGAAGAAAGCTGAGCACTTATTGCAATAATGGTTCCCTTTGCAGAGTAACTCACCCAGCCACTAGCTGCCCCTAAAGCTAAACAGGAAGGAGTTTAATGAAGTCACTGAAGGAGAAATCTAAATCTCCAAGTAAATGGAAAAAGTAAGGTTTGAAAGGGTGAGGAATCTAGGTGATACTGGGGACAGACAGGACCACTGGCACATTCAGAAGGAAATACCTAGATTCTGCATATCAGGGAGATAAGACATCAAATTGGAGCAAAGGGCATGAAAGGTGCTATAACATAGAAATGATGGGGTAGTAAAGTTGGAAGAGACCAACTTGTTGACAGATGAGACCACTGAAGGACAGGGAGGGTCTAAGACTTCCCTGAGGTACTGCAGAAAGTCATTGGCAGAGAATCTAGTGTTGCTGACACCTGCCTCTGTGCTCTTTCTTAGCCTTTCCCAAGTATGCTCTGGAAAATTCTACATCTGCAAAAAATAACCATATTTTACCTGGAGAAAAAAATATAGTGGTTAAATAAATTTAATAAACATGATTAGAAAGAGGCCTATCAGGGCCAAATACTCTTCTACAGTCTTGGGACTTGAGCTCCAGCCATTTAGACAATAGATGTTTAATGAGAACCTATTATGAAAGGATATACCTATAATAAATACTGTGCTGATGGCTAGAGGTTAATCATGAACAAGAAAGAGAGACGACTTTTGGTTTCATCATTTGCCAGCCTATTCCACTACTGGAAGGTATTACTAGATAGTGATCAAATATTCACACAGGCACATAATGTGTTTGCATGTTGAGTAGGGCCCTGCAGAGAGGCAGTTAGGTTCTCCAGGAGCATATGTCAAAGGGTTCTGATAATGCAGTGGTTCGGGGATAGCTTCTGGTGTGCAAAGTTTCTCCAGCTGGTCAGTGAAGGATAAGTATAAGCTAACTGGGAGAGGAGCAGTTCAAGCACAAGGGACAGCATGGACAGGAAAGCCTGGGGCGCTGGAGAGTCAAGGTCCACCCATAGCCAGAGGAGGGGGCAGGTGGACTGGGACCCCAATCTTCATCCTCTGAACACAACAGGTGTTGTATATTTCTTTCACTGGGTCTTACAAATATTGTTATTCTCTATGCTGTGAAACAATTGGGAAGTATAACATCAAGGTGACAAAAGGAATTTGGTGAGTTAGGACAGTAGTGAGAAATGAGCATGGAACATCAAGGAGGAGCCCTAAAATTTGGATCTTAATCCTAAAAGCTGTTGTTCCACCACTAACTCCTGAGTCCCATACTCTTTTCAGACTTCAGTATATTCTTCCAAAATTGGACAAGATCATTTTGCTTGCTTTATGTATATATATATTTTTTCTTTTTTAACTTAAGCAAAGGTAGTTGGCTCTGAAGAAAGCTGTACCAGACTGGCCCTAACGGGGCGTTGAGTTACTTACTGTCTTGGCCTAAGATGATGTAGAGACTAATAGTCCTGCATGATGATAGTTAGTTGTTATTTCTCATAATTCATTATTGCTGCTACCCACCCACCTACTGCCCTCGGTCAGGAGCCTAAGATCCTCATGGCTTTCTATTTTAAACATGGCAGCTGCCCTCTTCACAGAGTCACATTTGCTGTGGGAGGAAGGGAAGTGGCAAAACCCAGCCCAGCTGGTGGGTAGGGAGCTAGAGCTCTGTTCAGCACCAGCACTTCCCTCAGGTACTTTTAAGCCATTATTGACAAACACACATTCCCACAAAAAAATGAACAAACAGAGCAAAACCCCTGTTTCCAGAGCTGGCATTTCTCCCCAGACTCCAAGAATGTGTGACAGTTGTCTCACTACCTCCCATTAGCCCTCTGCGAGTGTGTGGCATTCCTATTTCACACATCATATGTAGGTAACTGAAGTTGGGTACTTAGGGATGTGATGCTAGAGTTCTTAACAAAACATGCGGTGTAACCAGGAACTTTCTGGGCTGAAGCTATAAATGTAAATGGACTGAAAGAATCTGCCTTCTAGGAACTCCTGAGAACTGAGAGATGCTTGCTTAATGAACAGAAGGTTTATTCCTGAACTGGCCTAGAGAGAGAACCTCAAACGAAGGGAATGAAGGACAGGGGAGCAGTGGCAGCACTTGAGCTCGGTGGTAGAGACACAGGCTTCAAGCCCCAATTCTGTTCTTTACTGGTTTTGTGCCTTGAGTGAGTTACATTCTGTGTATCCCAGTTTTTTCATCCTTTAAATGAAGATTTTAATAAAGTTGTGATATAAGTTAAATGGAGCAATGTATGAAAGCATTTAGCATAGTGTCAGGCATGTAGTTAACATTTCAACAGTTTATATAAACACTATTTATACAAAAGCATTTGTATAAATAATAAAGTTAAATATACAATAACTGTCTCATAGTCTTAAGTGTATATTCTGTTTATTCCTTTTAAAAAACCTTTAAAATTTTTCTATAATTTTTCAAAAGTTACACTGAATTTACAGTTCTTACAAAAATTGCCTATACTCCTTGTGACATAAAATGTATGCCCATAGCCTGTCTTAGGCCCAGCAGCTTGTACCTCTCACTCCCCAGCCCCTATATGGCCCCTCTCCTGCTCCTCACTGGTAACCACTAGTTTGTTCTCTACATCTGTGAGTCTACTTCTGTCTTGTTACATTTACTAATTTGTTGTATTTTTTAGATTCCTCATAAAAGGAATAACATACAGTGCTTGATAAGTCTTCCTGACTTATTTCACTTGCATAATACTCTCTTAAGTCCATCCTTATTGTTGAAAATGGCAATTTCATTCTTTTTTATGGCTGAGTAGTATTCCTGTGTGTGTGTGTGTGTGTGTGTGTGTGTGTGTACACCACACCTTCTCTACCCATTCATATACTGATGGACACTTAGGTTGCTTTCTTGCCTTGGCAATTGTAAATAATGCTGCTATGAAAACTAGGGTGTATGTATACTTTGAAATTGATGTTTTTGTTTTTTTCAGATAAATATCTAGGAATGGAATCGATAGGTCATATTGGAGAAGGAAATGGCAACCCACTCCAGTATCCTTGTCTGGGAAATCCCATGGACAGAGGAACCTGGTGAGCTACTAGGATTGCAAAGAGTCAGACATGACTGAGCATGCACGCAGACACGTTAGTTCTGTTTTTCGATTTTTTGAGAAGCCGCCATACTGTTTTCCACAGTGGCCACTATTTCTTTCTTCCTTTCCTTCTTTCTTCCTTCCTTCCTTTTTGCTGTTACTTTTAGAGAACGAAATTTTTCTTCTTGCAAGTACTTCTTTAAAAGGTCCATCTGTGTCTCCTTTTTAGGCTTGATTGACATCAGGGTCTCTGTTGCCAAGACTCCTGTTCAGTGTCATGGGAAACTGTTAACAGGAAGACACCTTCCGGGACTGAGTCGTCCACATGATCCTTATGAATTCTTTCATCTGTGCAGCACATGACCATTTATCAAATGCCAGTGGTTCATGAGACCAGCCTAACAAAGAGCAGAAAAAGCTGGTGAGTAGTAGTCAGAGCCAAATGGAGAGGATGAGGTTTATATCTCTAAAGGGCATGGAAAGCCCTCAGGAAGCAATTGCTTCCCACAGACTCCCCAGACCTGTGCTGGCCACAGTTTCTGTGAGTTTTGTGTGAATTATTCTTTAGCCCCAAAGGACTATTATTCCTGCCTCAGGTTGTGTGGCCGTTGGCCCAGCCAAACTGCCTATCTGTGTGCCTGTCTTGTCATCACTGCCTGAGACCTCATATGTAGCCTTGACCCTGAATGCTTCTGAGGCACAATTCTGGTTGTTTTCGGTCCACAGGTACCAGGTATTCCCTGATGGCCACACATCCTGTGTGCCGATTCCTTGCTGCCTCATTAGTCTGTCATTCATTCTTGATTCTTTCTCTCCATGTCATCCATGTGACCCAGCAATAGACAGGACATGCTAAGGAGGATCAGTGGCTCTTCCTTTGGTGGCCATATAAAAGGGAAAGTAGGGGGACTTCCCAGCTGGTCCAGGGGTTATGAATCCACCTTCAAATGGAGGAGATGTGGGTTAGATCCCTGGTTGGGGAACTAAGATCCCATGTCCAGTGGGGCAACTAAGCCCGGGCACCACAGCTACTGAGCCTATATGCTCTGGAGCCCACGCGCCACAAGTGAGTCTGTGCATCACAATGAAAGACCCCACATGACTCAACAAAGATCCCATGCATGGCAGCTAAGACCCAACACAGCCAAGTAAATATTTTTTTTTTTAAGAAAGGAAATTAGAGAGGTTATTTCAACTTAGTACTAGTGCACTCTAGGAGAAATTGGTATTTATCACTCAAGGGGCTTTAGAAGTAACCTTCTATGGCAGGTGTTCTTCATGATTTATTTAATCTTCCTGCATAATTTTTATCAATTGCCTTCTCTACCCCAGTGTCTCATTCACCCAAGAACTCTTGTTGCTTCCTTACCCTCTAGGAAACTGTTACAACTAAGCCCGGGCACCACAGCTGCTGAGCCTATATGCTCTGGAGCCCACGCGCCACAAGTGAGTCTGTGCATCACAATGAAAGACCCCACATGACTCAACAAAGATCCCATGCATGGCAGCTAAGACCCAACACAGCCAAGTAAATTTTTTTTTTTTTTAAGAAAGGAAATTAGGTTATTTCAACTTAGTACTAGTGCACTCTAGGAGAAATTGGTATTTATCCCTCAAGGGGCTTTAGAAGTAACCTTCTATGGCAGGTGTTCTTCATGATTTATTTAATCTTCCTGCATAATTTTTGTCAATTGCCTTCTCTACCCCACTGTCTCATTCACCCAAGAACTCGTGTTGCTTCCTTACCCTCTAGGAAACTGTTCTATATGCTGGGAATACAGTGAAGGGTAAGCAAGTAGTTCTGCTTTTATGGACTAGAGAGAGAGAGAGAAGGAAATCCGAGTTTATAGAACTACATGTCTGATGAGGGTAATTGAAGGTGTTAGGAGAGCACTTACACAGCACAGAAATGAGAGATAAGTAAATGTTTGTTGTCTAGGCAAGAAGGGATTATGGGGATTTGTGTGTGTGTGAGAAGAAAAAAATACAGATGCCAAATCATACTTGTAAGTTTGATCTTTGTTGTCAGAGTAACAGCGATCTCTTGAAGATTATTGAGCAGGAGAATGATACATGCTAAGAGAAACATTTTAGAATTATCAGTCTGAATGCAATGAATAAGAGGGCATGAGCCTTGAGGAGGGAACATCCTTGTGGAAGCTCCTAGAGCACTCACAGGATTTGAAGTAGAAGCCAGGGACTTGGTGATTGATTGGATATGAGGGGGAGGATGGGTAGCAGGAAGAAGAGTGAAGAATCACGATTGACTTCTATGTTTCTGGGTTGATTAACTGGGTGAATGATAATGCTTTTCTAATAAGACAGGGATCCTGAAGAAGAAACAAGTTATTAAAATGTTAATAGGAAATAGTTTCCTTTTAGGATGAATGATCCAGCTGGGTATATTGTAACGATTCATGGGTCTAAATCTAGAAATACCTCCTGGTCTTTCAGCAGCAGATATTCTTTGGGCAGAGAAGGTAGCAAGCTCAACCCAGAGCCACTCTAATCTTACAGCTGTGGTCAAGGGCAAATGTGAGTACTAAGGCTTTCAAGGTCAATTAACTGGATCGTTTTGGCTACACTTATATGATTATATAGGCTTCCCTGGTGGCTCAGACGGTAAAGTGTCTGCCTGCAATGCTGGAGACCCAGGTTCGATTCCTGGGTTGGGAAGATCCCCTGGAGAAGGAAATGGCAGTCCACTCCAGTACTCTTGCCTGGAAAATCCCATGGATGGAGGAGCCTGATAGGCTACAGTCCATGGGGTCGCAAAAAGTTTGACACAAGTGACTTCACTTACATATGGTTATATGCTGACAAGATTAATTTCCATAGCAGCTTATTGTCTTTATAGCCCACCTTCCTCATTTCCTAATTGGTAAGTTGATGCTTATAACAAGCAACCCTCCACCCCAACTTTGAGTTTGGGAATATGTTTTCTTCATCATTTTAATTATATTAAGTGTAGGGTCATATCAATCAAGAGACATGTACAAACATTTGTTAAAGATACATCAAATGTGGAGAAGTGATGAGGCTCTGAAGTGTTAGGAAAAAAATGAAACTGAAATTCAGGAGAATAGTTTTGTATTCTGACTGCCATTTATTTGCTCTGTGACAAATAAGAGTGACTTTGAAGAGTGACTCTCCTGATCTCACTTTAGCTATCTGTAAAGGAAGGAAGCTGGACGCAAATATGGCTTTTGTCATTAATATTTTATAATGTGCTTATGTGACACAGTGCAGATTGAGAAGGCAGCATATTTAGATTTCCATGTCTGTCTCTATCTGAGGCTTACATTGTCTCTATCTGACAGGCTTCTGTCATTCATAGGCGTTGTTTATTAGCATATTCATTCATTACCCTATAAACTTCTGGCTCCTAGAGGTAATACATTTTTAAATTGCTTTTTAAAAAAGTAAAGTCATTTTAGGCTATAGAAAGAGTATATTTCTCAAGTAAAAGGAAGAGATAAATCCCAGGTACTCTATGTTGACCTGGTCATACACGAAATATATCTCTCTTTCTCTCCCCCTAATTTGTTTTCTTCAAATAAACACACATATATACCTAATATGCACCAAGTACTATTTTAGGCATGAAGATGTTGTTATGATTAAAACATGGCTCTTCTCTTCAGAAGATTGCAGTTTGGTGATGACAGAAAAAAATGAACGAATAATTATAATACAGCATAAATGTTCTGACAGATATATAAATTACAATGCTGTGGAAAACATGGGCTATTCATCCATCCATCTGTCTATCTAACAAGTATTTGAGTGGCTGCCATATCTTATTATACAAAGCCTGATCCAATTGCTATCAAAATAGACAAAGTTCCTCCCTTAACAGAACTTTAAGTCTTTTAGAAGAAGAAGAAAAAGAATCAATACCGAACATAAAGACTTTCAGATAGTTAGAAATACTGTATGGAGAAATTCAAACTAGGGAAAGGGGAATGGTGATGAGGACAGCAATTTCCTATAGAGTGGTCAGAAAGTTTTGTTGGTAAGACATTTGATCAGAAAGCTAAGGAAAGTGGGGGAATGACACAAGATCTAGAGGAACAGTGGCTCAGATAGAAGGAATGGCAGGTACACAGACCCTGTAGCAAGTGTGTGCTTGGCCTGTTTGAGGAATAGTGGGGAGGCCAGTCTGGGTAAAATGAGCCTGAACAACTAGAAGAGTGACTTGTCCATTGACTGAGTGAGTGGAGACTATAGGAGGAACAGTTGTGTCTGGAAGGGGACATCTGGGGTTTGATTTTGGACATATTAAATTTGCAATGTCTCTTAAGCATCTAAGAAGGATGACATGGGGACAGATAGATTCTTGGTTCTGGAGTTCACATGGTATGTCCAGGCTGCAGATGTAGATGTGGGTGTTATCACCATATACTACTACTACCACTAAGTCACTTCAATCGCGTCCGACTCAGTGCGACCCCAGAGATGGCAGCCCACCAGGCTCCCCTGTCCCTGAGGTTCTCCAGGCAAGAACACTGGAGTGGGTTGCCATTTCCTTCTCCAATGCATGAAAGTGAAAAGTGAAAGTGAAGTCGCTCAGTCATGTGCAACTCTTCACAACCCCATGGACTGCAGCCTACCAGGCTCCTCCGTCCATGGGATTTTCCAGGCAAGAGTACTGGAGTGGGGTGCCATTGCCTTCTCCTTATCACCATATAAATGCACTTAAAATTTAAATATTTAATATGGTTGGAAGATATCTCTCCAGGAAATAACTGTCAGTAGACATCTAGGTGAAGCAAAACAGCCAGCAAAGGAAAACTGAGAGAGTTTGGTCAGAAAACATAGGAGGGAAATTGAGACTGGTGACCTAAAAGTTAAGTGAAGAAAGAGAAGGGGTTTCAAGAAGGTGGAAACAATCAGTTGTGCCAAACTTCTGATAGCTCAAAAACGGACACACAGGGAAGAGAATTGCTGAGGAACAGTGGAGAAGGAAATGGCAACCCACTCCAATGTTCTTGCCTGGAGAATCCCAGGGACAGGGGAGCCTGGTGGACTGCCATCTCTGGGGTCGCACAGAGTTGGACACGACTGAAGCAACTTAGCAGCAGCAGCAGCAGTGGAAGATAGGCTGGAAGGATTCAAGGCTAAAGGCTAGAAGGGTGAGTGAAAGGTGGCCTAAGACACATAAGCAGTGTGGTGGAGCAAAACTGAGGAAGCCGATGAGAGGGACTGCCTGGACTGGATACTGAAGGAGTGGTTTATGGCACTCCTGCATAGGAAAATGGGAAAAGGGGGCTGATTTCTAGAATTCAGATCTGAATCACTGGAGGAATTAAATTGTGATGCTATGCACTAACAATGAGAACACTGGAGGAGGGGGTGTGTTTAGGGAGAAGAAGATGGTAAGTGTTTTGGGCAAATTGATTTTGAAATTCATGAGCTACCAAAGTGAATACTGGGAAATTGCCTGTGAAGTTGAAGCATGGGGGACAGCTCTAAGGTATTTCGTCTGTGGCTTGTGTTTTCATATTTTTACTGATGTAAAGGCAAATGAGTACATGTTCAGAGAAAAGCAGCAGGAGAATACATGGTCTAGAAACCTTATTAAAAAGAGGAAAATGTGGAGAAGCTGGCTGTCAGCCATCCTGTGTTCTAAGATGAGCACGTTATGGGCTAGTTGTATGCATTTTGGCAACAATCTGGTCAGAGTTCTCTACTCTGTAAGATATATCCAATAACAACTTCAAGGTAACTTGACAATCCAGGCTGCTAGTAAAGGGAGAGAGCATTCAAATTTATTCCACGTGTTTATATCATTATAGCTACTTCTGCCATTATTACTACTACTCCGTTCAGGCGCTCAGTCGTGTCCGACTCTTTGCGACCCCATGAATCACAGCACGCCAGGCCTCCTTGACCACCACCAACTCCTGGAGTTCACTCTGACTCACGTCCATTGAGTCCGTGATGCCATCCAGCCATCTAATCCTCAGATATCCCCTTCTCCTGCCCCCAATCCCTCCCAGCATCAGGGTCTTTTCCAATGAGTCAATTCTTCGCATGAGGTGGCCAAAGTACTGGAGCTTCAGTTTTAGCATCATTCCTTCCAAAAATCCCAGGGCTGATCTCCTTCAGAATGGACTGGTTGGATCTCTTTGCAGTCCAAGGGACTCTCAAGAGTCTTCTCCAACACCACAGTTCAAAAGCATCAATTCTTCTGCGCTCAGCCTTCTTCACAGTCCAACTCTCACATCCATACATTACCACTGGAAAAACCACAGCCTTGACTAGACGGACCTTAGTCGGCAAAGTAATGTCTCT
>SJXQ01006286.1:214818-267273 GCA_006408695.1 Aepyceros melampus | reverse complement strand
TCTCTTCTTTTCACAGCTATTTGTAAGGCCTCCCCAGACAGCCATTTTGCTTTTTTGCATTTCTTTTCCATGGGGATGGTCTTGATCCCTGTCTCCTGTACAATGTCACGAACCTCATTCCATAGTTCATCAGGCACTCTATCTATCAGATCCAGACCCTTAAATCTATTTCTCACTTCCACTGTATAATCATAAGGGATTTGATTTAGGTCATACCTGAATGGTCTAGTGGTGTTGCCCACTTTCTTCAATTTAAGTCTGAATTTGGCAATCAGGAGTTCATCATCTGAGCCACAGTCAGCTCCCGGTCTTGTCTTTGTTGACTGTATAGAGCTTCTTCATCTTTGGCTGCAAAGAATAGAATCAATTTGATTTCGGTGTTGACCATCTGGTATGTCCATGTGTAGAGTCTTCTCTTGTGTTGTTGGAAGAAGGTGTTTGCTATGACCAGTGCATTTTCTTGGCAAAACTCAACCAACAAGAACAGGGACAGGGCACCATACTCAGTATCATTAACTTAATACCTGGTAACACAGACATGAAAGTGAAAGAGGAGAGTGAGAAAGTTGGCTTAAAACTCAAACATTCAGAAAACGAAGATTATGGCATCTGGTCCCATCACTTCACGGGAAATAGACGGGGAAACAGTG
The DNA here is from genome assembly GCA_006408695.1 of Aepyceros melampus. Taxonomy (NCBI): domain Eukaryota; kingdom Metazoa; phylum Chordata; class Mammalia; order Artiodactyla; family Bovidae; genus Aepyceros; species Aepyceros melampus. Next base: position 266,623 of record SJXQ01006286.1, on the reverse strand, counting down.
GAAACAGTGACAGACTTTAGTTTTTTGATCTCTAAAATCACTGCAGATGGTGACTGCAGCCATGAAATTAAAAGACACTTACTCCTTGGAGGGAAAGTTATGACCAACCTAGATAGCATATTCAAAAGCAGATACATTACTTTGTTGACAAAGGTCCACTAGTCAAAGCTATGGTTTTTCCAGTAGTCATGTGTGGACATGAGAGTTGGACCATAAAGAAGGCTGCGTGCCAAAGAATTGATGCTTCTGAACTGTGGTGTTGGAGAAGACTCTTGAGAGTCCCTTGGACTGCAAGGAGATGCAACCAGTCCATCCTAAAGGAAATCAGTCCTGAATATTCATTGGAAGGATTGATGCTGAAGCTGAAACTCCAATACTTTTTGGCTAGCTGATGGGAAGACTGACTCATTGGAAGAGACCCTGATGCTGGGAAAGATTGAAGGCAGCAGGAGAAGGGAATGAGAGGATGAGATGGTTGGATGGCATCACTGACTCAACAGACATGAGTTTGAGCAAGCTCAGAGAATTGGTGATGGATGGGGACCCCTGACGTGCTGCAGTCCGTGGGGTTGCAGAGTCGGACATGACAAAGCGACTGAAATGAAGTGAACGTAAACATGTCTTTAGAACCATCAATAATACTTTTGTTGTACCTAGGTTTACTAGAGGTCAAGTAAGACTGTATTTTGTTATAAATTTGTCAACAAGAAATGTCCCTCATTATGGAAACTACTTCAGGGAAACTAAGATCTGTTTTCAGTAGAAAAGATATGAAAAAAATATTAAAAGAGTTATGCATGATCAGGATTTTATAAATTGGATTACAATTAGTTGGATAAATGGATTTTGTTAGGAATGACACAGCCATATGAAAACTGGTTAGAACCAACTAGATCCAAGATGGTGGAATCAACTTCAGAGCCAACTAGGTCCAAGATAGCAGAGTTGACTTTCACTGGACCTCAAGCCTCAGTATATATGCCCACGGTGACATAGCAGCAAGCTATGTGATACAAGCTAAGTGATACACTCATCAGCATTGACTAAATCTGACCAAATATTCCAAACACTTTTGATTGATTTTTTTGACAAAACTTCCTAAATTGAATTCTGTGGAAGTTCTTTTGACCTCTAGCTAGCTTTGGGATTCTTCAGAGGGCCGCTGAAACATCCCAAAGAGAGATATTAAACTAATCATGTTTATTTGGTTGGTTATAAAGGAAATATTATCTAATGAGTAATAAATCCTCTCAGGTTATAATGTATGGTAAATATTACAAATATAGATATCCTAGAATTATATGGAGTTCCTAACATTCTGATATGTCCCAGTCTAATGGGAAACTTGATGACTTCCCAAAAGTCAATAAAAGGACTGAATAAACCAGTGAAAATGCTTATAACTTTTATGGTTTCTAGCTGAAAAATTACAGGTTTGAATCTGTGTTTTCCAGGAGTAGGGAAACCTTTTCCTAAAACTAGTTATGCCAGTAATTTGGTAAAATTATATGTTATAAACAGGTTAAAACAACTATATTTTCTATCTGATTCCTCCAGAGATTAGAAACTTTTAGGTTTCCAGTAACTTTTATTAGATGAGTTAGGAAGGTTAGCTCACTAACAGGTATAGAAATCTCAGGGAATTTTTGAAACCTTGAAAAGAGAAGAATTCACCAAGATTTGACAGGAGAAATCTGTGATAAGCCTTTGGCATCACTTTCCCAGCCTTGTTTTATTTTAAAAGTTCAGTCTGAAACTCTAAAGTTTCAGCAAAGCAAAAAGTCTATATCAATTATGGCTATACAAATCATCAGGCCAAATTTATTGAGAGCAGACCCATTTTGCAAACAAACTAGCCTTAATATGGTTATATTTGATAAAAATTAGGGTAATTTTAGGAAGAAAAAGATGTTTCAATAAATGTTAAATCCCAGTTTGTTAATGGAGGTTTGTATCTAGTAAGACTCATTTCTTGGATAGTTCTTTGCTGTTATGCAATATTAATGTTAAATTTAATTGAATTCTTAAAGAACACCCTAAGTTCGTTTCTGAAGCTTATCTCAGTAATCCATCTTTAGATAAAGATCTTATGACCTTATGATCTTATGCCTTATGACCTGCAACCAGGACTGGAAAAAGACATAATTTAAGGGGCTGTCTCCAGCCTGGATGGAAGAACCTTTTTATCAGACACTCTTAACTGGCTCATGCACAGTGAAATTGAAGGGAAATTGACCCTTAGATTAATTTCCACTTCAAAGGCCCCTACACTAGACTATTCTATAGAGAGGACAGCTGACCTGATCTTACCTTAAAATGATGCTCAAACAGGAGAAACTGCTATACCAGGATGGGAAGAAGATGACATCAGAGGTAGACAGTTTACCCAAGATGCTGGATCTGATTCATATTATCATTTGCAATGTTTTCTTGACTTCCTGGACCTTTGCATATAAATCAAATGCTTTTCTATCATAGGCCTGATTCTATGCTAGTTTTAGAAATCAATCCAATTACCTGTGTCTAGTTCTGGGTCCCTTGGTGAATTTCTCTACTCTAAGGCTCAAACTCATTGGCCCCAAGAAAATTTACTTAAAAAGAAAAATTATAGTCATATTCAGGTCACTATTGATATTACTAGGTGGGATTCCCTCACTTTGCCAATTGGTGGCTCAGAGGTTAAAGCGTCTGCCTGCAATGCGGGAGACCTGGGTTCAGTCCCTGGGTCGGGAAGATTCCCTGGAGAAGGAAATGACAACCCACTTCAATATTCTTGCCTGGAGAATCCCATGGACGGAGGAGCCTGGGGGCTACAGTCCATGTGGTTGCAAAGAGTCAGACACAACTGAGCAACTCCACTTTCACTTTCCCTCCGACTCTGGCCATAAATTTGAGTTTTCTTCTATTACTCAAGCTCAATCAGAGCAACAAGCAAAGTTCCAGTAAAGGAAAAACTCGTCCACAATTACGGGATGGATTTATATAGATAACACCAGGCTATGGTAATTTAAAGTCTCCTCTATGTTGGAACAATTAAATCATACTAAGGATAATCAGTCTAGTAACACTAGGAAACCAGGCTATGTGACTTACAGACAGTGCCAGTATATACATTCTCTGGAAGATAAAGATTCACATAGATAGACTAAGTCAGATGACCTGAGATATACTGGGCTACATCTGATTGAAGTTCTTAGCTTAATTCTTACTTATGACTTTACTAATACTGTTGGCTATGTTATTTGTATTTCACCTGTTTTACAAAACTGCTGTTTCTTACACTGACAAACGTGTGACTGAGGCCTCTGATAAAATAATATATAGTTCCATATGAGACTGATGATGTTAACGGTATAACTCTAGATATGGGAAGAAGCAACAAGAGGGAATGCTTTCCTTGACCAAGAGGCTAGTAAGACAGGTGGTCCAGAGAATTTTGGATACTGCTTTAATGGCCAAGTCCAGTAACAGCACATTGAGTGGCTTGTCAGCAAAATCTCTGCCAGAACCTGAGAATGGACATTCTCAGCACCATGGGATGAAATGGTCATGAAATGGCCCCCTTAAAATCATGGTCAAGTTTAACCAAGAAGGGGGCCTGCCAGCTGAAGACTGACACTTGCCATCTAGCTCTACAAAGATTAAATCATGGCCACTGCAGCTGCTGACCTTCAGCTCCCCTGAAAGGAGTTCAGGGTGGAAATCAGGAATGAGGCACTCTGCTCTGGGAAAAACTGGCAGAACAGGCCTTCCAGGTAGTTAGATCTTTTCAGGAGATTTTATGAGTCCAGATTCTTGTATCTTCTCATACCTAGAGAAACACTGACTTCATAATGGTGACATCTGCTTTGGCTATTAAGGAGAATTATACAATTAAAAGTCAAAATAGAGTAGCTATGGTTCAGACATCCAAGAAAATAACTACGTGATACTATGGGTGTAATTTCAGACTAGTAATACTTGTCTGCTAAAAACTTGCTTTCTGAGTCGTGTCAGGCTTGGATGCCACAGACATTCTCAAAACAATGTCTGCAGGCAGCTGGTAACTGCAGCCTTACTTTTTATAAAACTAGGCAACTGGCTACAAGTCTCCTCAAAGTGCCAAGTCCAGACTGGGTTTCACACCTATTCTTCTGAAAAGAAATGAGATTTATTTTGTCTTTTAAGATTCTGGGCTTTCCTTGTGGCTCAGCTGGTAAAGAACCTGCCTGCAATGTGGGAGACCTGGGTTTGATCCCTGGGTTGGATAGATCCCCTGGAGATCCCTGGGTTCGATCCCTGGGTTGGGAAGATCCACTGGATAAGGGATAGGCTACATACTCCAGAATCCCGGCTCAGCTGATAAAGAATCCGTCTGCAATGTGGGAGACCTGGGTTCCATCTCTTGGTTGGGAAGATCCCCTGGAGGAGGGAAAGGCTACTTACTCCAGTATTCTGGCCTGGATAATTCCATGGACTATAGCCATGAGGTCGGGTCGCAAAAAGTCAGACATGACTGAGCAACTTTCACTTATTTTACTTACTTTCACTTATTAAGATTACAGTTGTCACTCTTCCAACTACTTCTAACTGGGTCTGTTACACCAAAATGGCAGACCAAGAGATTGAGATTTTAATCATACAAGACTCATATCTAGGACTTGGAATTCAGGAATACTTCCAATTCAGTGTCTATTCTCCAAACTCTATGCCCCATTTTGACAGGAAGTTATCAGAGTCATAGTGGCCCAGGGCCCTGAATTAAAACTGAGCAGGACTCCATGGAGATCTGGAGTACAGATCCCTTCTGTATTCCCTGTTTCTTGTTTGTAGGTTATAGGCTTCATCCAGCCTCTTTGACCTAACTCCCATAGGCAGATTCAAACAGCTGCTGATCAGGGAAGGGAGGGGATACAGAAACAGAGGAGGAGCAATCAAATGGTGGTACAGCCTTGAGGCAGGGTCCTGGTGCCTACTCAAGAAATATGCATAACAATATCTTTGAGTCCTTCTGCAGAACCAGGGGCCCCTACCCAGGTGGAGGATGGTAACTTTAGGCTGAGCACAAGATTCCTGGAGCACTGCTCTGTTGCCTCACCACCAACCAGTTGAAAGAAAGTCACACACCCTGCAGCCCTCACCCAAAATGTTGCCTTTTCTTTCTGGGGCCTAGTGATGACCATCCTGTTAGGCCTCCTGTTGGCCCCTGTCTATTTCATCTCTGACAGAGGGCAACAGGTTCAGGCCAAAACCTTTTCTCACAAGGGTGAATGCAAGTTTCAGGCACAGAATACTTCCACTTAGATCAGGTAGAGAGAGACTTCTGCTCTGCTAGGCAGGCCTATGCCCAGGCACAGCAGGAAGAAGTTACAGAAGAAAAGAGACCTCTGCCCCAGTTTCCAAGAAGTGTCTGGGGAGGAGGGGCGGTGGTTGGGGAGTGGTTAGGTGAAGTACACTGTTGAAACCATCCTCCCTGGCCAGGCACCATAGTAACCATTTTCAAGAGTTGTCCTATGACAGGAGGTCATGGTAAGGAATCAGTTCAGTTCAATCGCTCAGTCATATCCCAACTCTTTGCGATCCCATGGACTGCAGTAAACTAGGCTTCCTGGCCCTTCACTGTCTCCTGGAGTTTGTTCAAATTCATGTCCATTGAGTTGATGATGCCATCCAACCATCTCATCCTCTGTCAACGCCTTGTCCTCTGGCCTTCAATCTTTCCCAGCATCAGGGTCTTTTCCAATGAGTTAGTTCTTCACATTAGGTGGCCAAAGTATTGGACTTTGTTCTTCAAAGTCCTCCCACCATACAAACCTCTATTCATAGTATCAGATCTATAGATTTGACAGACAGCGTGCCTGAAGAACTACAGACGGAGGTTCATCACATTGTACAGAGGCAGTGATCAAAATCATCCCCAAGAAAAAATGCAAAAAGGCAAATGGTTGTCTGAGGAGGCCTTACAAATAGCTGAGTAAAGAAGAGAAGCTAAAGGCAAAGGAGAAAAGGAAAGATATACCCACTGTAATGCAGAGTTCCAAAGAATAGCAAGGAGAGGTAAGAAAGCCTTCCTCAGTGATCAATGCAAAGAAATAGAGGAAAACAACAGAATGGGAAAGACTAGAGATCTCTTCAAGAAATTAGAGATACCAAGGGAACATTTTATGCACAGATGGGCTCAATAAAGGACAGAAATGGTATGGACCTAACAGAAGCAGAAGATATTAAGAAAAGGTGGCAAGAATACACAGAAGAACTGTACAAAAAAGATCTTCACGACCTAGATAACCACAATGGTAAGCAACACACACTAATAAGCCACCACCAAGCAGAAGAGTTTGGGAAAGGTCAAAAGGAGACACCACGTGTCTGACCACCTCCCAGAATCCTTCTTGCTGGCATCCATCTTGGCTGAGTGATGCGTGCACCACCAGGCAGGACTCTGAGTCAGAATGATTGGCTGAAGACAACCCAGAAACTAATACCATCACCGTAAAACCCAAGACCATGAGTCACATGGCAGAGCAGTTCTCCTGGGTCCCCTCACCCTACTGGTCTCCACCCGGGTGCCCTTTCCCAATAAAATCTTTTGCTCTGTCAGTACATGTGTCTCCTCGACACATGTTCATTGCCAAGAGTTGGACAAGATCCCACTTCCCGGCCATGGAAGGGGGTCCCCCTTCCTGTGACATTGTGATTATATAACTATCATTCACTTAATATCATTGTATTACAATTGATCAACAGGAAAATTGTAGAATTTTATATCATCGAAACTACCATTAATGACTTTATAAAATCTTATAATCTCCTATAAAATCTATAATCACTTTATAAAATCCAGATGCATATCAGAATTGTCTTGGAATTTTTTGAAAAATACAAATGTCCAGGTATTGTTTTTTTTTTTTTTTGGCCGAGCTCCAGATATGTTTTTAATGAGCAGCCACATTTAAAAACAACAGGACTCTATGAGGATCTTTTACTTTTATAGTTTGTTTCACTTCTTCTATGTCATATTCAGTGACATCATTTCATTTAGTTTATGTTTTCCAATTTCTCCATCTCTTCTTTTGATGTTCTTTCTCAAGGCTTTATCAAGCATAATAGAAGAGTTTTTGTATACATATATATATAAATAGTATGTATAACATATATTTAGAAAACTTATGAAATTTTGCCTAACTAAAAATTTTATGACATTTTGATTCCACTTGTTTCACTTAATATGAATAGAATGTCAGATTTCTAACTTAAAAAAAAAAAGATATGCAACAAGCAGCAATGGTTTATGGTATAGGGTAAATATAGTCAATATCTTGTAATACCTATAATGGAAAATAATTTAAAAGCTAATATATGTACATATGTATAACTGAATCACACACAAAAAATGAATTCTACTTTTTGAAATTTAGTAATGTTTATCTTTTTGCCAGTTTTTTAAAATGTCCTATGGACATCTAATTACAACATATAAGATACAAAATTTCAAATATAATTGTGTAGGATATGATTAATATAAATAATTAAAAATAAATATACTACATTTAAATTATTAATGACATCATTAAAGATGCTCCTGTTATTTTTTTCTGTACTTGATAAAATATTCTCAGAAAAACATTAATGTCTCACTATGATTACATATTTTTTCTTTCCCTTGTATTTCTTCTGAGTTTTGCTTTATGTATCTTTGTTTCTTTGTTGTTAAGGTGTCTGGTGGTTTATGATATCTACCTGATATCTACCTTCTTTGTGAATTTTACCTTTTATCATTAAAAATATTCATCTTCGTTTCATTAAAAAATTAATTAATTTAAAAAAATGAAGAAGAATGAAGAATGTTTTCAACTCAGTGACCTTATGGTGAACCTTGCTAAACAAAGTAAGTGAAAGACAGTGATAAAGATCAAATTGGAAATCAGTTACAAAGAAAAGAAAAACAATAGAGAACAATCATTGAAATCAAAGGATTGTTCTTTGAGAGCCTTGATAAAACTGATAAACTTCTAACTAGACTGATAAAAAAGAGAGACACAAATTACCGGTATTAGGATTGAGTAAGTATGAAAGTTTGTCAATAAATTCAACAAATTACATAAAAGGGTATAATTCCTTAAAGGACACAAACGGCCAATACTCACGGAAGAAACAGGTAATCTGAACAGCCCTCTATCTATTAGGAAAGTGACCAATGATATGATCCTATACCCAGAAAGTCTCAAGGAATCCGCAAGTACTATAGCTAATAAATTCAGCAAAGTCACACAGTACACGTTCAACACACAAAAGCCAGCTGCTTCTATACAGCAGAGGAAAACATTCTGAAAAGGAAATTAAATAAAACAAAATGTAGAAGGATAAAATATCTGGGAATAAATCTAACCAAGGAGACGAAAGACTTGTACAGTGAAAAATACAAAACACTCTTGACTTAATATTGTTACGATGCCTAACCTAAGTGATCTATGGACACAATTTAGTCTCTGTCAAAATCCCAACAACCTTTTTTGCGGAAATGGAAAAGTCAACTTTCAGATTTATGTGGAATCACAAAGGAGTGCCACATAACCAAAACAATCCTAAGAAGAATGAAGTTGAAGGATTCACACATCCCTATTTCAAAGCTTACTACTGGCATAAAGGCAGACTAACAGATCAACAGAATGGAGAGTCCAGGCATAAACCCTTGTATGTAAGGTCAAATACTTCTTGAAATGAATGCCCAATTCATCCAATATGAAAAACTGGTCTCTTCATCTCTTCAGTACATGGTGCTGGGTGTCCTCATGCAAAAAAAAAAAAAAAAAAAAGCTGGACCCCTACATCACACTGCATACAAAAATTAATTCAAAAAGGATCAGTGATCTAAATAGAAGAATAAAACCGCAACATTCTTAGAAGAAGACACGGGGATAATTCTCCCTGCTGTTACATTTGGCAATGAATTCTTAGATATATAACAAAAGAACAAGCAAGAGAAGAAAAGATTGATAAAATGGACTTCATCAAAATTTTAAAATTTGTGAATGAAAGAATATTATCATTGAACTGAAAAGACAACCTACAGAGTAAAAGAAAGTATTTGCAATCATACATCTGATAAAGGTTTAATATCCAGAATACGCAAATCAAAACTGGGAAACAAAAATAATCACCTATTTGAAAAATGGGCAAATAATTTGATCAGACAACTATCCACAGAATACATACAAACAGTCAATAAGCACATTAAAAGATGCTTAATATCACTAGTCTTTAGGAAGATGGAAATCAAAAGCTCAATGCAATACCACTGAATACCTACTAAGATGGCTATCATTTCTCTTAAGGAAAACAACAAATATTAGCAAAGATCTAGAGAAATTGGAATCCCTATACATTTCTGTTGAGAATGTAAAATTTGTAGTCACTGTGGAGAGAGTTTGGTGGTTCCTCAGAAATCTAAACACAGAATTACCATGTGTGTGTGCTTGTGCTCAGTTGTCTCAGACTCTCTGTGACCCCATGGACTGCGGCCTGCCATGCTCCTCTGTCAGTATAATTACCACATGGCCTAGCAACTCCACATCTAAGTATAAACCCAAAAGAAATGGAAACCCAGACTGAAAGAGAGACTGGTACACCACTGTTCACTGCAGCGTTATTCACCATAGCCAAACAGCAGACACAACCCATGTGACATCAATAAATGAACAAATAGTGCTATATACTGAATACAAACAATGGAACATTCAGTTCAGTCGCTCAGTCATGTCCGACTCTTTGCAATCTCATGAATCGCAGCACGCCAGGCCTCCCTGTCCATCACCATTTCCCGGAGTTCACTCAGACTCACGTCCATCGAGTCAGTGATGCCATCCAGCCATCTCATCCTCTGTCGTCCCCTTCTCCTCCTGCCCCCAAGCATCAGAGTCTTTTTCAATGAGTCAACTCTTTGCATGAGGTGGCCAAAGGACTGGAGTTTCAGCTTTATCATCATCCTTCCAAAGAAATCCCAGGGCTGATCTCCTTCAGAATGGACTGGTTGGATCTCCTTGCAGTCCAAGGGACTCTCAAGAGTCTTCTCCAATACCACAGTTTAAAAGCATCAATTCTTCAGCACTCAGCTTTCTTCACAATCCAACTCTCACATCCATACATGACCACAGGAAAAACCACAGCCTTGACTAGACGGACCTTTTTTGGCAAAGTAATATCTCTGAATTTTAATATGCTATCTAGGTTGGTCATAACTTTCCTTCCAAGGAGTAAGCGCCTTTTAATTTCATGGCTGCAATCACCATCTACAGTGATTTTGGAGGCCCAAAAAATAAAGGCTGACACTGTTTCCACTGTTTCCCCATCTATTTCCCATGAAGTGATGGGACCAGATGCCATGATCTTCATTTTCTGAATGTTGAGCTTTAAGCCAACTTTTTCACTCTCCACTGTCACTTTCATCAAGAGGCTCTTTGGTTCCTCTTCACTTCCTGCCATAAGGGTGGTGTCATCTGCATATCTGAGGTTATTGAGATTGAGATTTCTCCTGGCAATCTTGATCTCAGCTTGTGCTTGTTCCAGCCCAGCATTTCTTATGATGTATTCTGCATATAAGTTAAAAAAGCAGGGTGACAATATGCAGCCTTCACGTACTCCTTTTCCTATTTGGAATCAGTCTGTTGTTCCATGTCCAGTTCTAACTGTTGCTTCCTGATCTGCATATAGGTTTCTCAAGAGGCAGCAGGTCAGGTGGTCTGCTATTCCCATCTCTCTCAGAATTTTCCACATTTTTGCGATCCGTGCAGGTCAGGAAGCAACAGTTAGAACTGGACATGGAACAACAGACTGGTTCCAAAGAGGAAAAGGAGTATGTCAAGGCTGTATATTGTCACCCTGCTTATTTAACTTATATGCAGAGTATATCATGAGAAACGCTGGACTGGAAAAAACACAAGCTGGAATCAAGATTGCCGGGAGAAATATCAATAACCTCAGATATGCAGATGACACCACCCTTATGGTTATGTCAAGGCTGTATATTGTCACCCTGCTTATTTAACTTCTATGCAGAGTACATCATGAGAAATCCTGGACTGGAGAAGCCCAAGCTGGAATCAAGATTGCAGGGAGAAATATCGATAACCTCAGATATGCAGATGACACCACCCTTATGTCAGACAGTGAAGAGGAACTAAAAAGCATCTTGATGAAAGTGAAAAATGAGAGTGAAAAAGTTGTCTTAAAGCTCAACATTCAGAAAATGAAAATCATGGCATCTGGTCCCATTACTTCATGGGAAATAGATGGGGAAAGAGTGGAAACAGTGTCAGACTTCATTTTTTTAGGCTCCAAAATCACTGCAGATTGTGATTGCAGCCATGAAATTAAAAGATGCTTACTCCTTGGAAGAAAAGTTATGACCAACCTAGACAGCATATTCAAAAGCAGAGACATTACTTTGCCGACTAAGGTCCATCTAGTCAAGGCTATGGTTTTCCTGTGGTCATGTATGGATGTGAGAGTTGGACTGTGAAGAAGGCTGAGTGCCGAAGAATTGATGCTTTTGAACTGTGGTGTTGGGAAGACTCTTGAGAGTCCCTTGGACTGCAAGGAGATCCAACCAGTCCATTTTGAAGGAGATCAACCCTGGGATTTCTTTGAAAGGAATGATGCTAAAGCTGAAGCTCCAGTACTTTGGCCACCTCATGTGAAGAGTTGACTCATTGGAAAAGACTCTGATGCTGGGAGGGATTGGGGGCAGGAGGAGAAGGGGATGACAGAGGATGAGATGGCTGGGTGGCATCACAGACTCGATGGATGTGAGTCTGAGTGAACTCCAGGAGTTGCTGATGGACAGGGAGGCCTGGCGTGCTGTGATTCATGGGGTCGCAAAGAGTCGGACACAACTGAATGACTGAACTGAACTGAGCAACATACACAGAACTGTATAAAAAAGACCTGCATGGCCCAGATAACCACAATGGTGTGATCACTCATCTCGAGCCAGACATCCTGGAATGAAAAGTCAAGTGGGCCTTATGAAGCATCACTATGAATAATGCTAGTGAAGGTGATAGAATTCCAGTTGAGCTACTTCAGATCCTAAAAGATGATGCTGTAAAGTGTTGCACTCAATATGCCAGTAAATTTAGAAAACTCAACAGTGGCCACACGACTGGAAAGGTAAGATCTCATACCAATCCTAAAGAAAGTCACTGCCAAAGAATGCCCAAACTACCACACAATTGCATCCATCTCACACACTACCAAGCAATGCTCTAAATCCTCCAAGTTAGGCTTTAACAGGCTTTAACCATGAACTTCCAGATGTTCAAATTGGATTTATAAAAGGCAGAGGAACCAGAGATCAAATTAACAGCATCTGTTGGATCAAAGGAAAAGGAAGACAGTTGCACGAAATCATCTACTCCTGCTTTATTGACTGCACCAGAGCCTTTGACTGTGTGGATCACAACAAATTGGAAAATTCTGAAAGAGATGGGAATACCAGACCACCAGACCTGCCTCTTGTGAAATCTGTACACAGGTCAAGAAGCAACAGTTAGAACTGTACATGGAACAACAGAATGTTTCCAAATCAAGAAAGGAGTACATCAAGGCTGTATATTATCACCCTGCTTATTTAACTTATATGCAAAGCACATCATGAGAAATGCTGGGCTGGATGAAGCCCAAGATGGAATCAAGATCACTTGAAGAAACATCAATAACATCAGATATGCAGATGATACCATACTTATGACAGAAAGCAAAGAAGAGCCTCTTGATGAAAGTGAAAGAGCAAAGTGAAAAAGTTGGATTAAAGCTCAACATTTAGAAAACTAAGATCATGGAATCCAGTCACATCAGTTCAGTTCAGTTATTCAGTTGTATCTGACTCTTTGCTACCCCATGGACTGTAGCACACCAGGCTTCCCTGTCCATCAGCAACTCCTGGAGCTTACTCAAACTCATGTACACTGAGTCAGTGATGCCATCTAACCATCTCATCCTCTGTCGTCCCCTTCTCCTCCTGCCTTCAATCTTTCCCAGTTTCAGGTTTTTTTTCAAATGAGTCAGTTCTTCACATCAGGTGGCCAAAGTATTGGAGCTTCAGCTTCAGCATCAGTCCTTCCAATGATATTCAGGACTTATTTCCTTTAGGATGGACTGGTTGGATTTCCTTGATGTCCAGGGGACTCTCAAGAGTCTTCTCCATCACCCCGGTTCAAAAGCATCAATTCTTCAGCACTCAACTTCCTTTATAGTCCAACTCTCACATCCATACATGACTAATGGAGAAACCATAGCTCTGACTATGCAAAATTTTATTGGCAAAGTAATGTTTCTGTTTTTTAATATGCTGTTTATGTTTGTTCTAGCTTTTCTTCCAAAGGAGCAAGTGTCTCTTAATTTCATGGCTGCCATCACCATCTGCAGTGATTTTGGAGTCCAAAAAAATAAAGTCTATCACTGTTTCTGTTGTTTCCCCATCTATTTGCCATGAAGTGATGGGACGGGATGCCATGATTGTAGTTTTCTGAATGTTGAGTTTTAAGCCAGCTTTTTCACTCTCCTCTTTCACTTTCATCAAGAGGCTTCACTTTCTGCCATAAGTATGGTATCATCTGCATTTTTGAGGTTATCAATATTTCTTCCAGCGATCTTGATTCCAGCTTGGGCTACATCCAGTCCAGCATTTCTCATGATTACTCTGTATGTAAGTTAAATAAGCAGAGTGACAATATATAGCCTTGATCTACTCCTTTCCCTATTTGGAACCAGTCTGTTGTTCTATGTCCAGTTCTAACTGCTGCTTTTTGACGTGCATACAGATTTCACAGGAGGCAGGTCAGGTGGTCTGGTATTCCCATCTCTTTGAGAATTTTCCAGTTTGTTGTGATCCTCACAGTCAAAGGCTTTGGCATAGTCAATAAAACAGAAGTAGATGATTTTCTGAACTCTCTTGCTTTTTCCATGATCCATCGCATGTTGGCAATTTGATCTCTGGTTCCTCTGCCTTTTCTAAATCCAGCTTGAACGTCTGGAATTTCATCATTCATATACTGTTGAAGCCTGGCTTGGAAAATTTGGAGCATTGTTAGCATGTGAGATGAATCCAATTGTGTGGTAGTTTGGGCATCTTTGGCATTGCCTTTCTTTGGATTGGAATTAAAACTGAAATTTTAGCAGCAGCAGTGACTACTGCTGAGTGGCAAATAGATGGTGAAACAATGGAAAGAATGAGAGACTTTACTTTTGGGGGCTCCTAAATCACTGCAGATGGTGACTGCAGCCATGAAATTAAAAGACATTTGCTTTTTTCAAGAAAAGCTATGACCAACCTAGACAGCATACTAAAAAGCTGAGACACTACTTTCCAACAAAGGTTCATCTAGTCAAAGCTATGGTTTTTGCAATAGTCATGTATGGATGTAAGAGTTGGAGTATAAAGAAAGCTGAGTAACAAAGTATTGATGCTTTTGAACAGTGGCATTGGAGAAGACTCTTGAGAGTCCCTTGGACAGCAAGGAGATCTAACCAATCAGGCTTAAATGAAATCAGTTCTGAATAGTCATTGGAAGGACTGATGCTGAAGCTGAAACTGCAATACTTTGGCCACCTGATGCAAAGAACTGACTCATTAGAAAAGACCCTGACACTGGGAAAGATTGAAGACAGGAGGAGAAGGGGATGACAGAGGATGAGATGGTTGGATGGCATCACCAACTTGATGGACATGAATTTGAGTAAGCTCCGAGTGTTGGTGACAGACAGGGAAGCTTGTCGTACTGCAGTCAGTGGGGTCAGAAAGAGTCAGAGACAACTGACTGACTGAACTGAACTACATTAATATTTATTCACTAATAAATGACTCTGAGTCAAAAAGAGAATTATTAAAAAGTTAGGTGCCAGTCTAGAGAAGAGTCCTTTGTCAATAGGTTTAATAACCTAATGAATATTTATTATGCAACTCAATGTCCCATACACTGCCCAAATACTGAAAATACAAACAAGACATTAAGAAAGTCATAAACATGACATAAAACATGAGGAAGACAAAGACATGTAACAATGACTTATAACACAAGAATGCTTGAACACTAAAATAGCGGATGCATAAGGATTCCTAAGTGGGAAGGATCTGGATTAGATCAGTGAAGTCAGGAGCAGAGATGTCATTTAAATTAGGCCTTGAATGATTGTAGCAATGTTTCATTTGGACAATATTTAATAATTAAGAAAAAAAGTAACCAAAATAATTCCTTTATATGCGACCAAATATATACCTAAACAGAAGAGACTGGAGAATATTCTACTGCTGGAACTGCTATTATTACTACAATATACATTTTACTGCTCTCTAGGCATGTTGATAACACTGAAAGAGGAGAATGAAAAGGCTGGTTTAAAACTCAACATTCAGAAAATGAAGATCATGGCATCCAGGCCCATCACTTCATGGAAATAGATGGGGAAACAATGGAAACAGTGACAGATTTTATTTTCTTGGGCTCCAAAATCACTGCAGATGGTGATGGCAGCCATGAAATTAAGAGACACTTGCTGCTTTGGAAGAAAAGCTAGAACAAACATAAACAGCATATTAAAAAGCAGAAACATTACTTTGCCAATAAAAATTTGCATAGTCAGAGCTATGGTTTTTCCATTAGTCATGTATGGATGTGAGAGTTGGACCATAAATAAAATAAAGCTGAGTGCCAAAGAATTGATGCTTTTGAACCGGGGTGTTGGAGAAGACTCTTGAGAGTCTCTTGGACTGCAAGGAGATCAAGCCTGTCATTCCTAAAGGAATCAATCCTGAATATTCATTGGAAGGACTGATGCTGAAGCTAAAGCTCCAGTACTTTGGCCACCTAATGTGAAGAGCTGACATTGGAAAAGACCCTAATGCTGGGAAAGATTGAAGGCAGGAGGAGAAGGGGGTGACAGAGGATGAGATGGTTGGATTGAATCAATGAATCAATGGACATGAGTTTGAGCAAGCTCCAAGAGATGGTGATGGGCAGGGAAGCCTGACATGCTGCAGTCCATGGGGTCACAAAGAGTCAGACACGACTGAGCGACTGGACAATAACCGTGCATTTTCAGTTGCTAAGTCACGTCCAACTCTTTGTGACTGATGGACTGTAGCCTGCCAAACTCCTCTGTTCATGAGATTTCTCAGGAAAGAATACTGGAGTGGTTGACATTTTCTTCTCCAGGGGATCTTCTCCACCAGGGATGGAACCCACGTCTCCTACATCAGCAGGTTCTTTACTGCTGAGTTACCCAGGAAGCTTTCATTGTACTGTTAGTACTTCTGTTGTTAGAAATTCTGTGCCAAAAGTTGTTTCTTTTTGAGAATTTGTCAAAAAAGAGGCCTATAATTTTAAAACCATACTTACTTAAAGGTTATATGTCCACTTTTATTTCTCTAATAAGATCCATCAAAACCCCTTTCCTTGATTTTTATAAATTCTCTGAGTTCCAGTCCAAGATAGGGACACAGGAGGCTCCTGTACTTGCTTCCTCCAATTGGCTCACCATATCTACAAGTGCACATGGAGCAAGTCCCTCTGAAAGAAATCTAGAAACTGGCTGAAAGATTCATATGCATCATATCAAAAAGAAAACATACACAACAGAATGGCTGGAGAGGCTAAGACTCACTCTTGCCATAAACCCTATCCCCAGTGCAGTGACATGCATCAGGAGGGAACTTCCAACTCTAACTTCTTGAAGAGAGAAAGGTTTGCAAACCAACTACACACCAATAAAAAATAAAGACAATACAAAATACAAAAAGATTATACATAAAGATTATATATAAACACACATACTTACATACATACAATGGAATACTACTCAGCAATAAAAAAGAATAAATTTTTGCCATTTGTAACATTATAAACAGACCTAGAGGGTTATGCTTAGTGAACTAAGTCATACAGAGAAAGCCAAACACCATGTGTTTTCACTTATATGTGGAATCAAAAATTAAAATGAATAAATATGACTAAACACATACAGACTCATAGACACAGAGAACAAGCATGCTTACAACAGGAAAGGGGTAGGGGAAGGGGATTAAGAGGTGCAAATTACGAGGTCTAAAATAAGATACAATGATATAATATGCAGCACTGGGAATATAACAATATTTTATACCTTTATATGAAGTATAGTTTATAAAAATATCATTTCACTATGCTGTACACCTGAAACAATATACTATTGTAATTAACTCTACTTGAATTTAAACAGACAGACGCACAAATCAATGGAACAGAATATAGAGTCCAAAAATAAATCCACAGATATATGGTCAATGACTTTTCAACAAAGCAGTCAAGATACACAATTTGGACAAAATAATCTATTCAATAAATGGTATTGGGAAAACTGGACAGTCAACATGCCAAAGAATGATATTGGATTCTAATCTTATACCATATACAAAGTCAACTTACAATGGATTAAAAACTTGAATATGAGAAGTGAAACCATAGAACTACAAAAAGAAAACAGAGGTAAATTTTGTGTTCTAGCAATGACTTTTTTTTAAAATTAGACACAAAAGTGGAGACAACAAAAGCAAAAATAAACATGCAGGGTGGTGGCAAACTAAAATACTTCTACTCAACAAAGGAAACCATCAACAAAACGCAAAGGCAACAGACAAAACGGGAGAAATAGCTGCAAGTTTTACATCTGACAATGATTCATATGCAAGAAACTCAGACAACTCAATACCAAGAAAAAAAAATCTTATTTAAAACACAGGGAGAGGATTTGAATAAATATTTTTCCAAGTAAGACATACAAATGGCCAACAGGTATATGGAAAGAGCTCAGCATCACTAATTGTTCTGGAATGCAAATCAAAACCATAATGAGATATTACCTTGTACTTGCAAGAATAGCTATTGTCAAAAAGATAGGAGATAACAGTGCTGGTTAGGATACGGAGGATTGGAAACCCTGTGCACCATTGTTGGAGACATAAAATAACACAGCCAGTATGAAAAACAGTAATAGAGGTGACACAAAATATTTAAAATAGAAATACCACATGATCTAGCAATCTCACTTCTGGATATATAGCCAAAGGAAACAAAACCACTCTCTCAAAGAGATTTCTGTTCCCCCATGCTCATTGCAGTATTATTTACAATAGTCACAACATGGAAACTACTATCCACTGATGCCTGAATAGATTAAAATGTTGTGATACACACACACACACAATACACACACACACACACACACACACACACACACACACATACACAAAATGGAATATTCTTCAGCCAGAAAAAGGAAAGAATTCTGCCATTTGCAACCTGGATGGACATTTATAGATTTTTGCTAAATGAAATGTAAGAGATAAACAAATATTGTATGATCTCACTTAGTTCAGTTCAGTCATTCAGTCGTGTCCAACTCTCTGGGACCCCATGGACTGCAGCATGCCAGGCTTCCCTATGGAATATTAAAAACTAAATTAATAAAAAGTGAACAAATTGATGGCTACCAGAAGCAGGCAGTGGGTGGGGGAAATGGGTGAAGGTACTCAAGAAGTACAAAAGCCAGTTATAAGACAATTAAGTTCTAGGGTGTAACATATAGCATGTTGACTATAGTTAACAATAGTATATTGTATATTTGAATTTTTCTAAGTTTAGATCTTAAAAGTTCTAATTACAAAAAAAAAAACTTGCCCCCAAGGTGAAAGATATTAAACTTAAATAGTAATCATTTAGCCATATATAGATATGTATAATTATTACATTATAAAACTTAAACAAATATGTCAATTATATCTCAATAAAACCAGAAAAAATAATTTTCACTTCCTTCTTCTCTGTATTGGAGAAGGAAATGGCAATCCACTCCAGTATTCTTGCCTGGAGAATCCCATGGACAGAGAAGCCTAGTAGGTTACAGTCCATGGGGTCGCAAAGAGTCGGACACGACTGAGCGACTTCACCTCACCTCACCTCTTCTCTGTATTGTCTTTTGAAACTTATGGTCCCTTCTGTCCCCTCTCACTCTTCCTGCATCAATTGTCCACTTAAGTTTATACTTTTCTAGCACAAAGTTGATTGTCTATATTGTATTATCTTGGTTCTCTTACCAAGTGTATAAGCAGATGTTTTGGAGTCCCTCAGCTAGAGTTGAGTTTCCAGGTGGGCCTATGGATTATTCACTCAGTTCTCCAATGAGAACTGGAAACAAGACGGTGTGGCTTATCTCTAGCAGCATGTTTTTTGGTCAAATAAATTTATGTCTTGTTAGCATTTTCAAGTTGGCTATTTCAGAAATTTCTCTGCAACCAGGAAGTTTTCTACAAAATGAAGTAACTTATAGAGGACTCGGGTCTTCTGTAAGATGCCTTACTTGGCAGAAAACTTAGGATCCACTTAAGTGGCTCATTCTACTTTCCATTTTGTGTTTCATGTGACTATGACACTTTGTTTCCCTGAAGAGATGAGAAAAGACCAAAAATCAAATTTACCATTGCACTACTTCCCATTCAGTACAAACCAATTTGCCTGAGAGACCCTGGAAGTCAGTAGAACCTTAAGGTTAAAGTTGTTACTTGAGACTCGCTAGGATTTGTTAGACAGATTACTAGCACAGCCAAGAGTGTCTGAGCTAAGTTAAAATTCATGGGAGTTTTCCGTGGGTGCTCGAGATAGCATGCTTTCCCTATCTCAAGAAATCACACTGGGATGACCCAGAGAGATGATATGGGGAGGGTGATGGCAGGAGGGCTCAGGGTTGGGAACTCATGAACACCTGTGGTGGATTCATGTCAATGTAGGACAAAACCAATACAGTATGGTAAAGTAAAAAAAATAATAATAAATAATAAATAAATAAATACAATGATGAAAAGTTACCTCATAAACAAAAGGCTGGTTATGAGAAAAAACAATTTTTAGGAGAACATTTTCTCTATGGGGCTGCCATGCAAGATGCCATTTCCAACCTAAAGACATTCTTCTGATAGTAGATATGAAGGCTAAGGGGAAAATGTGCTTCAGTAAAGATGCATTGCCAGCATTTGACATAACCTTTCAGTTGGAACTTTTCATGACTCATTTTGACAACTATATTTTTATTCTTTAAGTGGATATAAAGTTTTATAATTCTTCATAAACACTCATATTTTTCAGTGTATGCTTATTTTTTATGTATAGCCAAGTTTCAAAAATATCTACAATAAAAAAATAAAATTTTATATGGGTCAAAGAAAAAAAAATCACAAAGATGGAAGTAGGTTATATTCACTAGGTTTAAGTCAACAAATTATGAAAAATCCTGTAAAGAATAAACTGGAAAACATTTGTGCCATCCTACTTCTTGTCTCAAATTATACTCCATCATCTTGCATTATGCCTTGCAGATCATTTGTTTATTTTACAAATTAAAATTTTTCAAAATAATATTGTAATCAGAATGGTAGCATATTCCCTCCCCAAGCTGTTCCTCGGAAGACATATGACTTTTTATATTTTATTAACCTCACTTCTATTAATGGCTTAACTATATGTTTCATAATCATCTTCATTTAAAACAGAAAGTCATAAGACTTGGAAGCCTATATTGGCAAATAAGAACTTGAAATCCTGCACTAGGGAAAAAACAAAACAAAACAGATAACTAGCATAGCCAAGAAAATTTTTGTTAATTATCTGATTTAGTTGACATGTTACCAATGAAAATTGTATTATGTAATGCTAGTAGCATTTACATTTGTGTTATGGTTCCTCATATAACTCTATTTTTTAATTGAAGGATAATTGCTTTACAGAATTTTGTTGTTTTCTGTCAAACATCAGCATGAGTCAGCCATAGGTATACATATTTCCCCTCCCTCTTGGACCTCCCTCCCCATCCCACCCCTTTAGGTTGTTACAGAGTCCCTGTTTGAGTTCCCTGGGTCATACAGCAAATTCCCATTGGTTATCTATTTTACATATGGTAATGTAAGTTTCCATGTTACTCTCTCCATACATCTCTCTCTCTCCTCTCCCTCCCCCCACCCATGTCTGTAAGTCTGTTCTCTGTGTTTGTTTCTCCATTGCTGCCCTGCAAAAAAATTCATCGGTACCATCTTCCTAGATTCCATATATATATATACACATATAGGTATACAATGTTTATATTTCTCCTTCTGACTTACTTCACTCTGTATAATAGGCTCTAGGTTCATTCACCTCATTGGAACTAACTCAAATGCATTCCTTTTTATGGTTGAGTAATATTCCATTGCATATATGTACCGCAACTTCTTTATGCATTCACTGTCAGTGGACATCTAGGTTACTTCCATGTTCTAGCTATTGTACATAGTGCTGCAGTGCACATTGGTGTACATGTGTCTTTTTCAATTTTGGTTTCCTCAGGGTACATGCCTAGGATTGGGATTTCTGAGTCATATGGTGGTTTTATTCCTAGTTTTTTAAGGAATCTCCATACTGTCTTCCATAGTGGCTGTAACAAGTTACATTCACACCAACAGGGCAAGATGGTTCCCTTTTCTCCACACTCTCTCCATCATTGATTGATTGTAGACCTTTTGGTGATGGTCATTCTGACTGGTATGAGGTGAAATCTCATTGTAGTTTTGATTTGCATTTCTCTAATAATAATGAGCAATGTTGAGCATCTTTCCATGTGTTTGTTAGCCATCTTTATGTCTTCTTTGGAGAAATGTCGGTTTATGTCTTTTTCCCACTTTTTGATTGGGTTGTTTGTTTTTCTGGTATTGAGTTGTATGAGCTGCTTGTATATTTTGGAATTTGATCCTTTGTCAGTTGTTTCCTTTGTTATCATTTTCTCTCATTCTGAGGGTTGTCTTTTCACTTTGTTTATAATTTCCTTTGCTGTGCAAAAGCTTTTAAGTTTAATTAGGTTCCACTTGTTTATTTTTGTTTTTACTTCCATTGTTCTAGAAAGTGGGTCATAGAGAATTTTGCTTTGATTTATGTAATCAAGTGTTTGACCTATGTTTTCCTCTAAGAGTTCTATAGTTCCTGGTCTTACATTTAGGTCTTTAATCCATTTTTAATTGTGGGTAACTGCTAATAATCCCAGGAGTGATGTCCATGTGTTTCACACACCTGGCCAATGTTAGCAGTTGTGTGTTTATAAGATATCACTTACTGACCACTACAATAGACCATACAACATTCATCTTGCTCTGCTGACTTATAATCCTTGTGTGTGTGTTGTATGTGTGTGTGTGAATTGCTCAATCATTTCTGACTCTTTGTGACTCTTGAACTGTAGCTTGCCATACTCTTCTGTTCATGGGATTCTCCAGAAAGAATATCTTCTCCACCGAGGGATCGAACCAGTCTCATGGATTTTCAGTCAATTCTTTACCATCTGAGCCACCAGGGAAGCCTGGATCTCTGCAATGCCACAAACAAAAAGGTTCTCATCTCTTAAGATGAAATAACAGTCAAATCTAGTCCTTACCCTGAGCCTTCTGGTTAGGTTCAAACAGCTAAAGCTTTGTGCCTTCAGAATCATAAAGTCTTTATTTCTACTCTGACATGTCTACAGTCAATCTTGTTGTGAATCAATCTTCCTCATATACTTCACTCTCCCTTTGTAAATTTTCAGCTGGAGAAGAGGTTTGACTTAACAAGCAATGCATCATTTTCTACTCTGAGTAATTTGACTTCCTCATGGTCTAATGCTATCAAATCTCCTTGGCTGCTATTACAATCACTCTATGCCAAATGTGTTTCCTTAGTGTTGATATTGCAGTTTATGAATTTCAATTTTAGGTTATATACTGGAATAAGGCTCAAGATTAAAGTTAGTTTTGTATATACTATTTTCCTTGAGATAAAATTAAACTCTAACAATCTAGCATGAAAGTAAAAATGTTTTATTGACTCAGTTATAGACCTAACCTTGAGGCTTGACCTCAAGAATTGACATAAAATCACTTATTACATATATTGGTGTTGTGATAAATGTGCAAAGAAAACTATTTTAAAGCCAGATTTCCCTAGGAATTTAGAGTTTAAAACA
The DNA here is from genome assembly GCA_006408695.1 of Aepyceros melampus. NCBI lineage: Eukaryota > Metazoa > Chordata > Mammalia > Artiodactyla > Bovidae > Aepyceros > Aepyceros melampus. Next base: position 243,598 of record SJXQ01006286.1, on the reverse strand, counting down.
TTTTAAAATGACTCTAAAGACATATAAATGCTTAGAAAATAATATACATAGGTATAAAATTGTATGTAAATTTATGCACAGAACTACATTTTGGTTACAATTTTGTTGAATAAAGAATCTTTTATATGTACTTATGTGTAAACATATGTATGATTAGAAAGATATACAGAGATGGATTTTCATTATCTTTATAGACTAAATTTAAGTCAATATGCCTTTACTTAATATATTTAAGTAAAATTTTTCAGACATTGCTACACAAAATCTTATGTTTATCTTTAAGACATTTTGATTTTTTGACAATATTTTGTTCGTTACAAGGATGCAGTATTTTATGAAAGAAATGTTGTGTTTGAAATAGTGGCCGGAATCTACCAGTCCAATCTTGTCCAAGACTGTGATTAAAACAGAGCTTCCCTGGTGATTAAAACAAGAACATCTTTTGTAAATATATGTATGTTTACAGAGGGAGAGAGGGAGATTGTAATACCCAAGGAAAACTGAGGAAAGGAATACAAAAAAAGAACATGTTTTGTTTTTTAAAATTGTTTTAAGGGCCTAATATGGATATTTATATATTTCTTAATTTTTTCTGCTTCAGATAAAAAGTAGCTATTCTGTGAGTTAGAAAAGCAAATTAACTAAAATTAATTGATTGATTGGGAGAATAGTGATAAGGAAACAGACTAAGAAAGAAAGGATGTTTGGCTTCTGAAAGCTAAACAATCCAGCAACTCATTGACATCATGGCCTTAAAATTTTAAGCCAGATTACTAGCCAAGACTATTTTTTTGTTGCAATATAAAACTTAGGATAAGTCAAAGAAATTTTTAAGTATCAGTGGGAAAGGTAATGGCATGTGCCTTGAACATGTCTTTCTTTTAAACATTTCTCTAGAAATTAGATGAGAAAATATATCAGTACAATACACTGGGGAAAGATGGTGTCTTTAATAAATAGTTCAGAGACAATTAATATTCATATGAGGTGTGTGAAAATATCCTGACTTGCTACCTCATACCATTTATGAAAAGTAAATACAAAATGGTTTTCATGCATAAATGTAGAAAGCAAATCAATGAAACATTTAGAGGAAAACAGGGAACATCTTTTGAACCTTACAGTAAACAAAGGTGTCTTATATAGGATATAAACACACCAACAATGACCAAAAATAGATCAATTTAACTGTTAAAATTACTTCTGCCTATCAAAAAAGACCACTAAGTATGAAAAGGCAACCTCAGAGAGTGTCAGAAGACATTTATACCATGTATATTCAACAAAGATGCATATAAACTTTTGCAAAAAACTCAAAATCAAAAAAGCAACTAAACAAAAATGCAAAATAAACTTAAAACAGACAAACTTAAAAAAGAATAGATTCAACCATTTAATAAACATATAAAAAGCTGCTCAGTTCACCAGTTATCAAAAAAATAAAAGTTAAAACCTCAAACATCAGTAAACAGGTTCCAGAATGGCCAAAATGATAAAAACAGAAAATAACTATTGACAAGGATATAGAAGAACTCATACTCTTAAGCAATGCTTATCTGGCAACTTCCTCTAAAACTCAACAAGATCATAATATATGACCCAGAATTCCATTCCACTTAACAGAAATTGCTTTACAGGTTTTCCAGAAAACATACACAGAAATGTTCATAGCAGCACTATTCACAATAGCCCTAAGTCAGAAATTATTCAAATGTTCACCCAAATAAATAAATGAATGGCATATTTGTCAAATGAAATACTACACAACAATGCAAATAAATGAACTATAAGCTTCTTTCAATATTATGGATGAAATTCAAATGATACTGAGAAAAATTTAGACTTGAAGAATGCATTTATTAGGAAGGAAATAGACAATATTAGATTAATATTACAATATTAGATTAAAGGCTAGCTTTTTGTTGTGAGACATATCTTGTTAATAAAAGCCTTGATAAAAAATTTAAGTGTTAATATCCAAGATAGCATATTCAAAGAAACAAATAATTATACTTTGGCTTCCTGACACAATCTATGCTTAGGATTTGAATTTTAAAGTTAAACCTTCCCTTCATGAGACTAAACCCAAAGTTTGAATCTCAGGCCCAATTTACCATTCAAAAATTTCTTTCAGTGCAGTTAGAAATAACAGAAACCACCTGGCTAGAACTAGAGACAACAATTCAGCAGAAGACTTAAGGAGGCTGAAGCACTTTTCTGTTCTGCATCCATCCCTCAGATGCCCAAACCAAATGCTAATTAAGCTCTGTGATCTACATGCTCAGCCTGCCACAGATTCTGGAATCAAATGTAGGGAGATCTTTAAAGAGTCCTATCCAGGAATCAGCAGTTTGATAATATCAGTCCTGTAGTTCTTGATATTTCTCTAGGCCAGCATTATTTGTTTTTTACAGCTTGTTCTTCTTTATATTAAGATACAATCTGTTTTTATAAGCAGCTCTTGCCTTCTCCTTGTAAAACAATTCTCCCCTGGTATCTCCCCTGGTAACCCAGGTCCCTCTCATTGGCTGTGCTTGGTGTGATCTGTCCAGGAGCGTCCTGCTTGATGTGCAGCCTCCCATCTCGGCATTTTCTGAACAGATGATCCACTCTTCTTCTTTCCATTTTCCAGAGGCAAATGGAAAGAAGTGCTTAGTGCTGATAGCCAGTGTGTCCCTGGATAATAAACTATTGTCTATGCCCAAACTTGACTGAAACTCTGATTTGCTTGCAAGCCAGGACATTCACCTGTTCCTCCTCACCAGACCTCTGTGTCCCTGCATGGACTTCTACCAATGCTAGTTTCCAACTTTGTCAACTGTCTCACCTCACCTGAGAAGGCATCCTAAGGCAGCCCAAAGTCTGATAAGCATTATACATTGGTCTTCTAGAATCTCTCATACTGCTGACTTTTGAGAGGAATGGCAAGCCCTTGGATCCTTTTCAACTCTGGGTCACAACCGTCTCAACCAGACCTTTCTGAAAACTCCAGCAAGAAGGTGACAGAAATGAAGAACACAGTACATTTATTTTTGACTCAGCCACACTGAGGATGCAACAGGACAAGAAACACCCTGGAATTCTCCATCCTTGACAATATTTTCCAAATCACGACCCACCTGGGCTTGCATCAAGGCATTGAGATGGAAATAAAAGATAGGAAAAGCTGACAAAAGCAAAAGAAAATGTGAGAAACAGAAAGAGGAGTATGAGATAAAAGGAAGAACATGTCAGAGTAGTTTTTCACTGCTGCTTCTCATTCAGCTGTTACTTTGAAGTCACCTTTGTAAAAGACACTACTGCTATAACCACTTTTCTCCACTATTTTCTTATTCTGGCTTTGCCCTGATTAATCAGTCACTGTGTTCCATTTATCTTTGCTTTAAAAAAAAAAAATGAAGAGCCAGGTTTTGGCTGTCCTCAGTTCAGTTCAGTTCAGTCACTCAGTTATGTCTGACTCTTTGAGACCCCATGAATCGCAGCACACCACGCCTCCCTGTCCATCACCAACTCCCGGAGTTCACTCAGACTCACGTCCATCGAGTCGATGATGCCATCCAGTCATCTCATCCTCTGTTGTCCCCTTCTCCTCCTTCCCCAAATCCCTCCTAGCATCAATGTCTTTTCCAATGAGTCAACTCTTCGCATGAGGTGGCCAAAGTATTGGAGCTTCAGCTTTAGCATCATTCCTTTCAAAGAAATCCCAGGGTTGATCTTCTTCAGAATGGACTGGTTGGATCTCCTTGCAGTCCAAGAGACTCTCAAGAGTCTTCTCCAACACCACAGTTCAAAAGCATCAATTCTTCGGTGCTCAGCCTTCTTCACAGTCCAACTCTCACATCCATACATGACCACAGGAAAAACCACAGCCTTGACTATATGGACCTTAGTTAACAAAGTAATGTCTCTGCTTTTTAATATGCTATCTACGTTGGTCATAACTTTCCTTCCAAGGAGTAAGTGCTGTCCTACACATTGACTTATTCTCAAACCTTACCATGTGACTTTGGAAATTATCACTAAACTGTGTTGGTTTCCTTAATTAAGAATGGCTTACTTGAATTAGATCAGGAGTTCTCTATACTTAGGGGAGTAAATTTTCATTTATTTACTGAAGTCATAAGGTTCAGGAGAATAATTAGGGTATGTCCATGACTTAGTCAGAAGGAAATGAGGGACAAACAATTGACTGCTAGAACCATGGTGAAGACTCTGGATTCCAGAGTTTGATAGATATTTGAATTCTTACTTTCCCATTTACTCATCATGTGATATCAGACACAGATTCAAGCAGCCTCAATTTCCTCACCTATGAAATGCAGATAATATTAGGGTTGACTCCATTAGGATATTACTCAGAACATAAAAGGCCCACAATAAATATTTACACCACAAATATTTACTTTGAGATCTTCTGGTCTAACTAGAAAAGTCCCAGAATAATGGAAAGAACAGTGACACAAGAGTAAATCAAGACAGTTTCAGATCCTACTTGGGCTTCTTGGTTACTGTAGCACCTTGGATGAGTGACTTAACCTGACACTTTCTTTTCTAGGAAATGTGATTAAAATATGAATGTCTAAGGTATCTTCCAATTCTAGATACTACATTTACCTTACCTATTATGTTGGGGAAAGTCTTTAAATACTTGTGGGGCTCAGTAGTGGCTGAATCTTACCACAGGTAGTTCAGCACCCAGACTTATCATAAGAGCTCCAGGATCCTATGTTATAATAAACATATTTTGCAAATAAAGAATTCTGGTTAAAAATGCTATTTGTAATGCTATTTTAAAGTTTATAATTATCATGCTTTTCTTTCTGTCAGGTTTACTAAATAATTTTGTTTAAAATAGGAAAAGAAGTATTTTATTATTAAATGTGTACTGAATAAACTTTGAAACCATATAATCAGTTCAGTTCAGTCCCTCAGTCATGTCCGACTCTTTGCGACTCCATGAATTGCAGCACTCCAGGCCTCAATGTCCATCAGGTATAAAAAGGCAGATAAAACTATACTAAAATCATCAGTATAATAAAGTTGCATGTATTTCACTATACATTTTTTACCTTCTCATCTTTATTTTGAATTTGTACTTTATTCTCATTCATTTTTGCATGAAATAATTAATAAACCATGTACAGCAGAAATTTTCATTATGTATGTATGTATATGTAGGTACATACTTGGGTGTGCACAATATATATTAGAGATATATTATCTTTTATAGAGATAAGGAAAGATATTCCTAACTGAATGTAGAGTTCCAGAGAAAAGCAAGGAGAAATAAGGAAGCCTTCCTAAGTGAACAATGCAGAGAAATAGAGGAAAACAATAGAATGGGAAAGGCCAGAGATCTCTTCAAGAAAATTGGAGATACCAAGGGAACATTTCATGCAAAGATGGACACATAAAGGACAAAAATGACAAGGACCAAACAGAAACAGAAGAGATTAGAAAGAGGTAGCAAGAACACACAGAAGAACTATACAAAAAAGGTCTTAATGACTGGAATAACTTCAATAGTATGCTCACTCACCTAGAGCCAGACATCCTGGAGTGTGAAGTCAAGTGGACCTCCAGAAGCATCCCTACAAACAGAGCTAGTGGAGGTGATAGAATTTGAGCTAAGCTAGTTCAAATCCTAAAAAATGATGTTTTGGTGCACTCAATATGCCAGCAAATGTAGAATACTCAGCAGTGGCCACAGGACTGGAAAAGGTTAGTTTTCACTCCAATCCCAAAGAAGGGCAATGCCAAAGAGTGTTCAAACTACTGCACAGGGGTGATTATTTCACATGCTAGCAAGGTTATACTTAACATACTTTGAGCTAGGCTTCAATAGTACATGAACTGAGATTTCCAGATGTGTAAGCAGAATTTAGAAAAGGCAGAGGAAAATGAGATCAACTTGCCAACATCCACTGGATCATGGAAAAAGCAAAGGAATTCTATAAAAATATCTATTTCTGTTCCATTGACTATGCTAAAGTCTTTGACTGTGTGGATCACAACAAACTGGAAAATCCTTAAAGAAATGAGAATACCAGACCATCTTACCAGTTTCCTGAGAAGCCTGCAGAATAAGAAGCAACAGTTAGAACCAGACAAGACTGGCTCAAAACTGGGAAAGGAGTATGTCAAGGCTATATATTGTAATCCTGCTTACTTAATTTATTGCAGAGTACATTATGTGAAATCCTGGGCTAGATGACTCACAAGCTAGAATCAAGATTGTTGTGAAAAACATCAACAACCTCAGATATGCAGATGATATCACTTTAATGACAGAAAGGGAAGAGGGACCAGAGTGACTTTTGATGAGGGTAAAAGAGGAAAGTGAAAAAGCTGGCTTAAAAATCAACATTCAAAAAACGAAGATCATAGCATCTGGTCCCATCATCTAATGGCAAATAGATGGGAGAAAAGTCACACAATGACAGATTTTATTATCTTGGGCTCCAAAATCACCATGGATGGTGACTGCAGCCACAAAATTAAAAGACTCTTGCTCCTTGGAAGAAAAACTATGAAAAACCTGCTGTTGCTGCTGCTGCTAAGTCACTTCAGTTGTCTGACCCCATAGATGGCAGCCCACCAGGCTCCTCCATCCCTGGGATTCTCCAGGCAAGAACACTGGATTGGGTTGCCATTTCCTTCTCAAATGCATGAAAGTAAAAAGTGAAAGGGAAGTCGCTCAGTCATGTCATACTCTTAGCGACCCCATGGACTGCAGCTTACCAGGCTCCTCCGTCCATGGGATTTTCCAGGCAAGAGTGCTGGAGGGGGGTGCCATTGCCTTCTCCGATGAAAAACCTAGACAGCATGTTAAAAAGAACACCATCACTTTGCCAACAAAGGTCATATGGTCCACATAGTCAAACCTATGTTTTTGTTTTTGTTTTGTTTTTCAGTACTCATATATAGAGGTGAGAGTTGGACCTTAAGGCTGAGCATCAAAGAACTGGTGCCTTCCAACTGTGGTGTTGGAGAAGACTCTTGAGAGTCCCTTGGACAGCAAAGAGATCAAAGCAGTCAATTCTTAAGGAAATCAACTCTGAAAATTCATTGGAAAAACTGAAGCTGAAGCTCCAATACTTTGGCCACCTGATATGAAGAACCAACTCATTGGAAAAGACCCCAATGGTAGGAAAGATTGAGGGTAAGAGGAAAAGAGGGTGACAGAGGATGAGGTGATTGGATGTCATCACTGACTCAAAGGATATGAGTTTGAGGGAACTCTGGGAGATGGTGAAGGACATGAAAGCCTGCTATAGTTCATGGGGTCACCAAGAGTCAGACACAACTTAGTGACTGCACAGCAACAACAACAGAGATATAAATAGGTGCTCTTATCTACACACACACACACACACAAACACACAATGATTAGGCTCTGCTGCTGCCGCTGCTAAGTCGCTTCAGTCGTGTCCGACTCTATGCGACCCCATAGAGGCAGCCCTCAAGGCTCCCCTGTCCCCAGGATTCTCCAGGCAAGAACACTGGAGTGGGTTCGCATTTCCTTCTCCAATGCATGACAGTGAAAAGTGAAAGTGAAGTCGCTCAGTCACAGGCTCTAAGACTTTCCAAAAAAAAAAAATAATTTGTAAGGAAAGAGATATTGCACAAAACCACTAAGAAAATACATCCACTTCACATTAATTTTAATTCTGAAAGTTCACTATCACTTTCTATTGTATTTGGAGAATAACCATTGGATTTCAGAGGTTTCAGCACTTACTGAGATCACAGTCAAAGCACTCATATCAATGTATATTTTCTTTATTCTCTCACTCTTCCTTTTTCCCCTCCGTTCACTTTTTCTCTTTGTAATGCTGTATATATTTGTTTTCTACTGATGGACAAGAAGGAACCAAAACCTTAGTATTTTAAAACAACACACATCTTCTATCTCACCACTTCCATAGGTCAGAAGTCAAGGCACAACAACTTTGGGAAGGTCCTCTGCTCAGCCTTCCACAGGTCCTCATCTGAGAGATCAACTAGGTAAGAATGTGCATCTAGCCATTAGCTCTTAGAAGAATGCATTTCACTGTGGCTCTTGGGAGACACCCTCATGCCCAGTGGTTCCCACAGCTCCTAGCTGTGTGGCCCTCTCCATAGACAGTTCACAATTTATCTGTTTATTTCTTCAAATTCAGCAGAAGAATCTCAGGCCCCGCTCTGCTAACACAGCATCTTACACAACATAAACAAAACCATAGGAGGAACATTCCCATACCTAACAATATAATATAATCTAATGAAGGGAACGACCTTTGGCACAAGGATTTGATTCATTGGGAACCAACTTAGGGTGTGTCTACTACACTGTATGATAGTAATTTGCTAAGAACTCTTTCTAACGATCACTAGTAACCCACATTGCTGACCTTCAGCCATAAAACAGAGTCCACTGAGATTTTTATTTAAATCATAAGCAATGTTTTTAACTTCAAAAAGAAACTAATGCTAAATGTTGACCCCATTTGAACTTTTTATCTCCACAGGGTCATTTAAATATTTACATCTACTGTTTTCCTAAGTTTGATTGACAAGCACTTTATAAATTATTGATGCTGTCAAAAAACAGCATGGATCTCATGAGAATATCACTTTTTGCTTAAAAATTATACCGAAAAGTCATTCTCTGTAATGACAATGAAGATACACTTCTACTTTTTCATTTGTTTTAAAATCCAAGATGAATATTATTTTAGTACAGCATTAGTACTTGCAGAAATTTGTGAAAGTGGAGAGGATAAAGAATTGAAGAGTGCAGAGTGTAAAAGCGAGATTTATTAGTATAATTTTCAAATTTCCCCAATCTTTCCATAAAACAAATAACTAGAATTGGGAAAAGAAAAAAAAAATCCATAAACATCTGAAAAGAATCTAGTGACAAAATATTCCTATTCCTTGTATTCAACTTCTGAGAATACAAGTTGGTGGTGTCAGACCATCACTGGTAGCATGATCTGTGCAGGACGAAGATATTTAATAGATTAGAGAAAGGGACTCCAGTGATAGTAAGAGCTCAAAAACGATAAGTTACTCCTCAAAAAAAAAATTACATGCAAAAAGAAATAACTCTCTTTCTGGAATCCTTCAGTTCAGTTCAGTCACTCAGTTGTGTCCGACTCTTTGCGACCCCATGAATCACAACATGCCAGGCCTCCCTGTCCATCACCAACTATCCCTCCCAGCATCAGAGACTTTTCCAATGAGTCAACTCTTCGCATGAGGTGGCCAAAGTACTGGAGTTTCAGCTTTAGCATCAGTCCTTCCAAAGAAATCCCAGGGCTGATCTCCTTCAGAATGGACTGGTTGGATCTCCTTGCAGTCCAAGGGACTCTCAAGAGTCTTCTCCAACACCACAGTTCAAAACCATCAATTCTTCAGCGCTCAGCCTTCTTCACAGTCCAACTCTCACATCTGTACATGACCACAGGAAAAACCATAGCCTTGACTAGATGGACCTTAGTCAACAAAGTAATGTGACTCTCAAGAGTCTTCTCCAACACCACAGTTCACAACCATCAATTCTTCAGCGCTCAGCCTTCTTCACAGTCCAACTCTCACATCTGTACATGACCACAGGAAAAACCATAGCCTTGACTAGATGGACCTTAGTCAACAAAGTAATGTCTCTGCTTTTGAATATACTATCTAGGTTGGTCATAACTTTTCTTCCAAGGAGTAAGTGTTTTTTTATTTAATGGCTGCAGTCACATTCTGCAGTGATTTTGGAGCCCAAAAAAATAAAGTCTGACACTGTTTCCACTGTTTCCCCCATCTATTTCCCATGAAGTGATGGGACCGGATGCCATGATCTTCTTTTTCTGAATGTTGAGCTTTAAGCCAACTTTTTCACTCTCCACTTTCACTTTCATCAAGAGGCTTTTTAGTTCCTCTTCACTTTCTTCCATAAGGGTGGTATCATCTGCATATCTGAGATTATTGACATTTCTCCCAGCAACCTTGATTCCAGCTTGTGTTTCTTCCAGTCTAGTGTTTCTTCCAGTCTAGTGTTTCTCGTGATGTACTCTGCGTATAAGTTAAATAAGCAGGGTGACCATATACAGCCTTGTTGTACTCCTTTTCCTATTTGGAACCAGTCTGTTGTTCCATGTCCAGTTCTAACTGTTGCTTCCTGTCTCAGATCTAGGCCCTTAGCCATCTAAAATTAGGGATACTCCTGAAAGTTGGATAAAGATATACTGGCTCCAATTTGAGACTGAGTTCCAAAAAAAGGAAAATATCAGGAAGCACTAGGTAAGTTTGCCCATGAAGGAGTCTGGAAATATTGAACAAAAACTCTTTTATGGAAGAACAGAGATCTAAAGGGGTAAAAAGCAAACAAACAAAAACTCTGTGAATAGATGGAAAACTGACTGAGGAAAAAGTCTTAGGAATAAAGGAGCAAGAAGTTTCAGATTCTGAGTAGCAGATGAGAGAAGAACCCCAGGAGGGGTTTTTAAAATTGTGGATATAGTCACACAAAGAAGATATATTTTTAATGCTTTATGATGGAAGAGGGCTATCAAGAAATAAAGTTACCCTGATCCACACACCATCACAGGAACATCCCTCTAAAGAACAGAAAATCCATGTTAATAAGTATGAATAACCAAAATATTATTATTATGTATGTTTGAATCAAAATTTGAAAATTTAACATAACACATATAAGTATACCTAAGAAAAACATAATTCATTAAATTCATAATTAAAAATAAATTTCCTAAATATAATAAAATCTCTATTATTCCAATTCAGAAGTTAAAAATTAATGGGAATACTCTAGCAGTATTACCAATGAAGTTTGCAACAATACAAGTTATGCTGCAATACCTAGCATCTTCAGTTGTGTTTCATATTAAATTGGAGATATTATTTAACCCTGCTGGGGTGTGTATGTTTATCTCATAAGAATTTGGAGGACTACGTGCAGAAGTTATCATATTACAACTAAAACCCCCAAAGAGTCAATTAAAATCTATTACAAACCACAAGAGAGTTTATAAAGTGTCAAGATATAAAATTAACATTTCCAAACTATAGCAATAACCACTGTCAATATATAATTGAAAGGAAGGCTCTATTTACATTAAAATGATGATGATGATATATTTAAGCAGAAACTTTCAAAAGTGCATTAAAAGACATGAAGAAAAAATAAATGCTCATCAAAGAAATGAAAGATATATGGCAAAATGAAAATATATACCATATTCATAAATATGAAAATTCAACTTTATAAAGGTATCCATTCTAGTTTTGTAAATACAATCAAAGCCCCATCAAATACCATGATATTGTTCTTTGGAAAAAAGGCAAGTTGATTATAAAGCTCATAAAAAGAATAAATGACCAAAGTCAGCAAAGAAAATCATGAAAAAGCACTCAGTGAGAGAATTTTATACCTGATACTAAAACCTCACATGCATTCAAAAAAAAAAAATCCCTTAATATATTTACTTTGCCTAGCTCTGTCCCGGAGAAGGCAATGGCACCCCACTCCAGTACTCTTGCCTGGAAAATCCCATGGATGGAGGAGCCTGGTAGGCTGCAGTCCATGGGGTCGCTAAGAGTCAGACACGACTGAGCGACTTCCCTTTCACTTTTTGCTTTCATGCATTGGAGAAGGAAATGGCAGCCCACTCCAGTGTTCTTGCCTGGAGAATCTCGGCGACGGAGGAGCCTGGTGGGCTTCCATCTAAAAAAAAAATCCCTTAATATATTTACTTTGCCTAGCTCTGTCCCGGAGAAGGCAATGGCACCCCACTCCAGTACTCTTGCCTGGAAAATCCCATGGATGGAGGAGCCTGGTAGGCTGCAGTCCATGGGGTCGCTAAGAGTCAGACACGACTGAGCGACTTCCCTTTCACTTTTTGCTTTCATGCATTGGAGAAGGAAATGGCAGCCCACTCCAGTGTTCTTGCCTGGAGAATCTCGGCGACGGAGGAGCCTGGTGGGCTTCATCCATGGGGTCGCACAGAGTCGGACACGACTGAAGCGACTGAGCAGCAGCAGCTCTGTCCATTGAGAAAGCCTGAAAGCAATATCAACTCACGAGCAAAGGATACCTTCAGGGCTTAGACTGTAGTCTCTAAATATTGTTTCTCACTAAAAGGAAAGAGTGCTCTTAGGAGAAATGGCTGATGACAGGTCTCAGGTGGGAAATACAGAAAATGATCCCAGGGCACCAGATCTAAAGGTTACAGGAGCCAGCTTGGTGGTATTGCACCGATACAAGTCACCTGAGATTGAACATCAGACATGTAAAAACTGCAATGTATTGAAACACTTGATAGAGTAAAACCCACAAGTCAGAAATAATATTTTAACTGATTAAATATAATAAAACTTGCTATAATACAACTTATTGATAATAGCTTGAAAATTGACTTTTTAAGAGAAAAATTTAAAAATATCCTAGCCAAATAAAATGAGTTCTTTAGAGAAGGGCTATAGTTAATAAATGCAGATAAATGATAAAGTTAGAAAAATCACCATTTTGCAAACTAATTAAATAATGGATATGAGTAATAATTGAGGATTTTAGTTACTAGGGAAAAAGTTGGTGTGAATGTTTTATCAGAGGACTCAGGCTTTTACTACTTAACTGTAAACATAGCTAAAAGTGAAGCCTCCTAAGGTGATGAATTAAGAAGTACAGAGCACAACCTACATGATGTCATAACTGAATCTGAATTCAGTTATTTCTCCATGTATTACTATAATTTTATAAGAAATACAGGGGATGCCAGGACAAGGTAAATGATATCTCAAGGAAACAATCAGCCAAAGTCAGGGTATAGGACATTCTACAAGATAAAAGACTATTTCTCCAACTAAACTGTGGCATGGAGGAATAAAAGGTTCTTAGAGCAGAAAACACTTAAGAGATATAAAAAATCAAAAGCAATATGGTATCTTGCTTGGATCCATATTCAAACCAACTGTAAAAAGACATTTTAAAGACAATTATGAAAATTTCAAAAAAATTAGGTAGTAAATAGCATGAGGAAGTTATTTTTAATTTTGTTAGCTGTGATAATGCTGGTTATATTACAAAAATAAGTGCCTTTTTCTCACTAGAGATGTATACTCATATATTAAAGGGTGAGTTAATATAATGCTTGGGATTTGCCTTAATATAGACCTGAAAACACAGTAATCCTTGTTTTCAGTTGCTAATATTTTTATCACCATCAAAATATATGAAATTCCTATATGCCACAATATCCAGCTTCCCAGGCAGACTATCATATCTTATTGCTATAATTGGCCAGTGTTCCAGATGTTCTAGTTATCTATATTTATGAAATTTCCACTGTGTTCAAAACATTGCATATGTTCGTGTTTCAAACACTGCATTTGTCTATTGGAAAAGAAATGAAAGTGAAATTGATGACCAGTTGACCTATAAGAGTTTACAATTTTTCAGTGGGGCTAGAATACAATATTTTGAGAAATATATGACTAAAATATATTTAACAGAAGGTATCCATGTACAGGAATACTGTAGAATTATTTCCCATTTGGAGGGGACCGTTGCCTGAAGGCAGTTGATTTCTCCTACATCTGTTTTAGGATTATTCTTTAAAAACAATAGAAGTGGGTGAGGACTTACAAATATCAACCTACAATAGAACTTGGGAAGGGGAAGACAGTAAAGGTCAATTTGCTGCTTAAGGTACAAACCATTGTTGGAAATCACAGTAAGGAGGTCAGCAGTGGATGGTTACAATGCTATCTCTAAGATATGTGGGCTGCAATAGCTGGAGGAGCTATTGCAAATAACAAAACAACTCTTCCTTTGCCACTGCTGGCTCTGTTCTCAGAGAGCCCCAGTTAGGTCTAACTGCAAACGCTACCCATTGAGGATAGATGCAATTGCCTTAGGCTGAAGCAGAGCAGTGGAAAATAACAGAATCCCCTAACACATCCCCAAACCATAAGTGCCTAAGGAGCTTGCCAGCTTATTAGGTGTTCCTACAGTCTTTCCAGGTTGAAAGTCTTCTAAGTACTGGTTGCACTGAGCGGTTATACTTTATTTAAACATCTGTTCACTCAAAATACTTACGATGCATGTAATCTTTGAGCAAAAGCAGAAGAATTCTGCTCTCTGGAGCTTCCAGCTAAGTGAGAGAGATGTGCTTTCACCAAATTATCACACTGATGAGCACATAGTCACAAACTGTGATAAGGAAAGACATTTCTTCATGAGAATGGATCAAGGGAATCCTTTTCTAGCTGGACGGTTTCAGGAAAGGTTTTCTAGGGAATGACACTTAACAGAGGCTTGAAAGAAAAGTGTGCCCTGGGCATGGTTAGCATAGCAGAAACTTTCCAGGTAGAAGGCACTGATGGAGTAAAGTTGATGCCACCAAGAGGCCAGATGCAAAGAACTAAAAGGAGAATGATGAAGTTTGAGAACAAGGTAAGCCGAACTCTACAGAACACTGTAGCCACCTTAAGGAGTTTGAATTCTAAGAGCAATGGAAAGTCATCTCATGATATTAAGCAGTGGGGTAATAAGATCAGATTTATATTTTTAAAAGATTTGTTTCTGTGTGGAGAATGAATTGTAGAAAAACTTGAAGATGAAAAGGTCGTAAATGGGTGTTGCCAATGTCCAAGCAAGAGATTATAGAAAATGAAGCAAAATTGGTGGCAGTGGGGGTGAAGAGAAGGCTGAAAATAAATGTTGAAGTGAAGTGAAGTTGCTCAGTGGTGTCTGACTCTTTGCGACCCCATGGACTATAGTCCACCAGGTTCCTCCGTCGATGGGATTCTCCAGGCAAGAATACTGGAGTGGGTTGCCATTTCCTTCTCCAGGGGAGTCTTCCTGACCCAATGATCGAACCCAGGTCTCCTGCACTGCGGGCAGATGCTTTAACCTCTGAGCCACCAAAGACATGTTAAGAAGGTACAACTGACAGATCTTGGTAAAAGATTAGATTGGGGAAGGTGAAAGAAGCAAAGGGAAGTAAGGCAGAGGGACTCATCAAGGAAGCCCCTCAATTTCTTTTTTATTTCCATTATGGTTTATCATAGGATATTGAATATAGTTTCCAGTGCTATAAAATAGGAATTTGTTGTTTATCCATTTATATAATAGTTTGCATCTACTAAACTCAAACTCCCAATCTATTCCTCCCCCACACCTTTTCACCTTTGGCAACCGCAAGTCTGTTCTCTCTGCCTATGAGTCAGTTTCTGTTTTGTAGACAAGTTCACTTGTATCATTTTTATTTTAGAGTCCACATATAAGTGATATTCTATGGTATTTACTTTTCTCTGATTTACTTGACTTAATATGCAGGTCAGGAAACAACAGTGAGAATTGCACATGGAACAATAGACTGATTCCTAATAGGAAAAGGAGTGCGTCAAGGCTGTATATGGTCACCCTGCTTATTTAACTTATATGCAGAGTACATCATGAGAAACAATGGGCTGGAAGAAGCACAAGCTGGAATCAAGATTACCGGGAGAAATATCAATAACCTCAGATATGCAGATGACATCACTCTTAAGGTAGAAAGTGAAGAGGAACTAAAAAGCCTCTTGATGAAAGTGAAAGAGGAGAGTGAAAAAGTTGGCTTAAAGCTCAACATTCAGAAAACGAAGACCATGGCATCTGGTCCCATCACTTCATGGGATATAGATGGGGAAACAGTGGAAACAGTGTCAGACTATATTTTTTGGGGCTCCAAAATCACTGCAGATGGTGACTGCAGCCATGAAATTAAAAGACCCTTACTCCTTGGAAGGAAAGTTATGACCAACCTAGATAGCATATTCAAAAGCAGAGACATTACTTTGCCAACAAAAGTCCATCTAGTCAAGGCTATGATTTTTCCAGTGGTCATGTATGGATGTGAAAATTAGATTGCGAGGAAAGCTGAGGGCCGAAGAATTGATGGTTTTGAACTGTGGTGTTGGAGAAGACTCTTGAGAGTCCCTTGGACTGCAAGGAGATCCAACCAGTCCATTCTGAAGGAGATCAGCCCTGGGATTTCTTTGGAAGGACTGATGCTAAAGCTGAAACTCCAGGGTTTGGGCACCTCATGCGAAGAGTTGACTCATTGGAAAAGACTCTGATGCTGGAAGGGACTGGGGGCAGGAGGAGAAGGGGACCACCGAGGATGAGATGGCTGGATGGCATCACTGACTCGATGGACATGAGTTTGAGTGAACTCTGGGAGTTGGTGATAGACAGGGAGGCCTGGCATGCTGCGATTCATGGGGTTGCAAAGAGTCGGACACGACTGAGCGACAGAACTGAACTGAATATGATATTCTCTAGGTCCACCCATGTTCCTGCAAATAGCATTATTTCATTCTTTTTTATGGCTGACATCCCATTGTATATATATACCACATCTTCTTTATCCATTCGTCTGTCAATGGACATTTAGGTTTTTTCTACATCTTGGTTATTGTAAATAGTGCTGCTATAAACATAGGGGTGCATATATATTTTTAAATTATAGGTTTGTCTGGATATACACCCAGGAGATATCACCCAGGAGATATTCACCCTTCTTAAATTTGGGGGTCATATGGTAACTCTGTTTTTATTTTTTTTGAGAAACTGCCACATCCTCACCAATTTGTTATTTGCAGACTTTTTAATGATGTCTTATTTGTGCAACTTAATAAATGGGAGCCAATTTGTGGAACACGTGGAGAAAACTAGATTTGTAAATAGGTCTGAGATATGTTGAATACAGGATACCTTCTTTGAAATGTCAAACAGGCAAATGGATATTAAAATGTAGAAAAAGGTCTAGAAATGTGAGAGTCAGTAGCCAGATGGTAAATAAGGACAGAGGCATAAACGAGATGTACTAAAGGGAGGGAGTAGAGAACAGGGCCCTCAAGGAGCTGAATCAAGCCAACAGTGAGGATTCCTTTTCAAAAATTGTTCAGTTTTTACCAGCCAAATGTTTTAAATTTTTCTGAATTTAAAAGTATCAATATTTATATATTGCATAAATTTTCCAATTCAGCAATTTTCCCTCAGTTCAGCCATTTTAACACATTTGCAATATCTGCTGATTTTGAAGGCATTTGAGTTTCACAATATGGCTTGATAAAGAAGAGGATGCAGGATAGTCTTCAGGAATTTCATTTATATAGAACATTTGAGTAGAGACATATGAAGCCTGCAAAGGAGAATGAGAAAATGGTTGAAATAGGAAGGGTTAGCCAAGAAATCTTTTTTTAGAAGTATTAATATCTTCATGAAAAAATTTATAAAATTATACTATAAAAATGATATTTTTACTCAAAGATGTATATGATAGTATCTGAATTATGATCATTTATGTATTATAAACATTCATTTTAAATTCATATGATTTTTTCTGATGTAACAAAGAATACAAAATGTATAAGCTAATGGGGGAGCAAATGTTTAAATGATGTATATATTTTTTAATTTAAAGTGCATCTAACTGTCATTTTCTCTAATTAGAATAATCTAAACTTTAAATATAATAGAAATTGTTTCATTAGGATATCATATATAATTCTTCATTCTTTCATGGTCTAATTATGAAAAAGTAGAAAGTCATTATAGAATTTCAAGCATCACCATCTATGAAAAGAGATGAAAAAAATTGAAAATGTGTGGAAGCACTTGTCTGAAAAAAGTTATTTTACTATAATTACAGAAAAAATTATTAGAATGACAAAGAATCATCATCCATCTGCAAACTTTATAAAAAAAATTTACAGTGGCATTTGTCCTTTCACAACAAATTTATTTTCCTTAGCTTTAGGTAAAGATATTATGCTATGTTTAATGCAGTGAATTAATGAGTATTAAAATTAGTTATATGCTAATAATAATCTTCTTATGTAATAGTCATCTTTCTCCATTATTTTTAATAGTGGTTGAAATATAAATTAGAAGAAAATTAAATATGTTAAAAATTATCATTCAGAAGCACCATAACAAAGCAGTTAAGAGCAGGCACAATAAAGGTCCAGACCTGCCTGGGTTCCAATGTCCAGTCATTTTCCAACTGCTTAAATCTTAATATTTAGTTGTCAGTTTTCTCATATGTAAAATGGGATAATAATGGTAACTACCCTTGGGGTTGTCAAAGAATCAAATTAATCACTACAAATGCTCAGAATAATGTCTAGATATAATAAACACCTGTTATCTTTTATGATTACTTCTCTTGTTATTTAAAATCAAAGCTTCTGTTTCCCATTAATACAATTATAAGCAAGATGATACCAAAATATACTTGGGCAATGTTATTGATTGAATGTTTATGACTTCTGAAAACTCACTTGTTAAAAATCTAATTTCTGATTGATGGTTCTCTGAGGTGGGATCTTTGGGAGGTGACTGGGTCTTGAGAGTTCCTTGGACTACAAGGAGATCCAACCAGTCCATTCTGAAGGAGATCAGCTCTCGCATTTCTTTGGAAGGAATGATGCTAAAGCTGAAACTCCAGTACTTTGGCCACCTCATGCAAAGAGTTGACTCATTGGAAAAGACTCTGATGCTGGGAGGGATTGGGGGCAGGAGGAGAAGGAGATGACAGAGGATGAGATGGCTGGATGGCATCACTGACTCAATGGACGTGAGTCTGAGTGAACTCCGGGAGTTGGTGATGGACAGGGAGGTCTGGCGTGCTATGATTCATGGGGTCACAAAGAGTTGAACACGACTGAGCAACTGAACTGAACTGGGTCATGAGGATCAAGTTCATAAACTGCATTAGGGTCTTTACAAAAGGACTGGAGAAAACGCCTCTCCTCTTTCAACAAATGAGGACACAGCAAAAAGGCAGCAGAAAGCAGGTCCTCACCTGGCACTGAATCTCCCTGAGCCTTATCTTGGAGGACTTCCCAGCTTCTAGACTGTGAAAAATTCATTTCTGTTGCTTATAAGCTGCCTAATCTGTGATATTTTGTTATAGTAACTTCAAAAGATCAAGACAGGAAAATAATGCCATTCATTCCACTCATATAAGCTACAGAAACACTATAAAATGACATTTTGTGAAAGGCACAACAGAATTTAATAACAATTTTTCACTTAATCAAATATTGTTGAGTATCTACTATGTGCTAGGTGAGGTGAAGTCGCTCAGTGGTTCCAACTCTTTGCGACCCCATAGATTATAGCCTACCAGGCTCCTCCATCCATGGGATTTTCCAGGCAAGAGTACTAGAGTGGGTTGCCATTTCCTTCTCCAGAGGATCTTCCCAAGCCAGGGATCGAACCTGGGTCTCCCACATTGTAGGCAGATGCTTTACCGTCTGAACCACCAGGGAAGCCTTGTATGTGCTAGGCAATATGCTATGCCTAGGGATACTGATCAATCTTTACTTGCCCTAGCACAGTTTATATTCTGATGAGACAGACATTAAATAAACCCCCCCTCTGCCTGCCTCGTCCCACACAGAGTCTCTTTGTCTCAGATTCACACACAAGCAATAATTTCACATTTTGAAAGAAAATTATTAAAGGAAAACATAGGGCATCATGTGGGTATACTAGGAGGACATGATTCCTGTTAGGCATTAACACAGGATGAAAATATCACTTCAATTCTGAATAAGTTAGGCAAAAAGACAGTCCATAGTTTACCCAGTGTGTGTGTGTGAAGACAAACAAGTGTACATGTGCACAGCACCCAAGGCCCTTTTTATTAGACATTAACGATATTTGGTTTAACACAGTGCTTGATTTGTAATGTAAGGACTAGTTTAAGTTCTACAAGCATTTCTTTCAAATATATTTTGGAAAAACTCAGAAAAATTACAAAAAACACACTGAGTTGAGGAGAGAAAGAACATACATAAATGGGTTCTGTCACAATTGGCTCTCTTATTTGTATAGCACAAAGTACCACGTTAGAGGCAGCAGACCAAGTTTTGTTTCCTCTTAATCTGAGGGTATCAAAAAACTCTGATATTCAAACTTGTTCTCAGAAGACCCAGCAGCTCTCCCTCATTATTCCCTGTACCTCTGTTTATGCCGAGCTTCAAAAGAAACCCACAATGCTCAGGACATCCCTCATTCTCAGGACCACCATCTATTCCCCAACTTGGGAAACTTCAGTAGAATAGGTCCATTCTTGACAAAGCCTCCTGTACCTGCAGCATTTTTGGAAACCCCTTACTTGCTTGCCTTGTCTGAAACCTGACTCTCCCCTAAATGACATTGCTTCACCTGAGCCCTCTCAAATGAAGCGTCTTCCTTTCACACCCTAGGAAGTGGGTAGTTGTCATCCTGATTTCCTTGTATCCATTTTCAAATCTTTGAACTTTCTCTTACCTAAAATCCATGGTTTTAATTTTATCCTTTCAAACTCTACCATTAAGGTGACCTGTCCTTATTCCTTGACAAGCTCCACAATCACTTTCATACCTTCCAAAAATATTCTTGTGCTTTCCTGGTGGCTAAGCAATAAAGAACCTGACTGCCAATGCAGGAGACATGGTTTGATCCCTGGGTTTGGGGAGATCCCTGGGAAGAGAAAATGGCATCCCATTCCAGTACTCTTGCTGGAGAATCCATGGACCGAGGAGCCTGGTGGGCTACAGTCCACAGGGTCACAAAGAGTCGGACATGCCTGAGCGTGCACACACATGCAAGAATATTCTCATATTTCTTGATGTAATTTTAATATCCTGCAAACCATCTAGTCATAAATTGACTTGTGGCCTTCCAAAGGACTTTACATCCTGTTTCACACACTTGATGCAATCTAAATTTTCTTATTACCTGTAAACATAACCTCTATGTCTTAGTTTCCAGCATCTTATTCACTGGCCACTATATCCTTGTTTTTCTAGTCAGTCATTTTAAAACACCTAATTCAACAACTATTTAACCACAGTTTCTCTACTTCCTAGAAAACAATTTTATACCATTCCTTCTCTCAACTTCCCAAACCTCCTTTCCATAATCCTCATCCTCACGGGTGACACAGTTCCCAATTTCATGGAGGAAAACGAGGGAAATCAATCAGCAAACCTTCACAAAGTCCCATTAGCACCATGCTCACCGATCTGCATCTGTGTTTATAAACCTTGAGTACCTTCTTGACATTACAGGGGAACTGGTAGTGCTCACCTCAGGATTATTCCCCTGTGTGTTCAGTCCTAGCTCTACCCTTTCCCCCCGAATCAATACACACTCTTGCAATTGTTCTTTGTCCCTTCTGCACCTTCAATTTGTTCCTCTCTACCTGGTCATTCCATGACGTATAAATGTGTTGAAATATCTCTCACTGGAAAAAAAAATGGTTTCTGACCCACATTTTCCTTACCTGTTGCCTTCTTTTTCTTCTATCCTTTATAGTAAATTTCCCCCAGAGAATTCTGTTATGCTGTTAATGCCTTCTGTTTACATTCTTTCTTGAACCCATTTAAACAGATGTTTCTGTCCCACCACTCCACTGAAACTTTTTTCAGTCTCCAAATAACACCCATGTTGTTAAATCCAGTGGTAAATTATTTGATCATTACATCTGACCTAGCAAGAAACACTTTTTCCAGCTTTTTTGAGATATAACTGATACACTGCATTTTGTAAATTCTCAGTGTACCACCTGAGGATTTGATTTACGTATATATTGCAAAATGATTACAACAGTAAAATTAATCACCATATCCATTAACTCATAACCTCACATAGTTACTCCTTTTGTGTGCTGAGAACTTTTAAGCCCTCTTGCTGTTTAGTTGTCAAGTCATGTCCGACTCTTTGCAACCCGGTGGATTGTAGGCCACCAGGCTCCTCTGTCCATGGGATTTCCCAGGCAAGAATATCAGAGTGGATTGCCATTTCCTTCTCCAGGATTTCTTCCTAAACCAGGGATCCAACCCGAGTCTCTTGCTTAGCAGGCAGATTCTTCACCACTCTACCATCCCTGTGAGCAACTCTCAAATAAACAATGCAGTATTTTTAACTGCTGTATAGTTACCATGTTATAGAGTAGATCCCCAGAATTCATTCACCTTATAACTGGAGGTCTGTACTCTTTAACAACCTTCACTCATTTCTCTTACCACCCTCTCCTCACCTCTGGCACTCACCAATCTGTTTTTTTGTTTTTTGTTTTTTTTTTTTTTAAGTTCATTTTTTAAGAATTCATCTCTAGGAGATCATACATTATGTCTTTTAACTGATTTATTTCACTTAGCATTGTTTCTCAAAGTTTGTCCATGTTGTTGCAAATGGCAGGATTTCCTTTTTTCATGGCTGGATTATATTCCATTATGGAGAAGGAAATGGCAAACCACTCCAGTATCTTTGCCTGGAAAATCCCATGGGCTGAGGAGCCTGGTGGGCTGCAGCCATGGGGTCACAAAGAGTCGGGCATGACTGAGTGACAGAGACAGACTACATTCCATTATATATATATGCCACACTTTCTTTACCTATTCATTCATAGACACTTAGGTTGTTTCCATATCTTGGCTATGGTAAATATGCTGCAATAAACATGGGGCTGCAGAAGTCTCTTCAAGGTAGGGATTTTATTTCTTTTGGGTATATACCTAGATTGCTGGATCATATAGTTCTATTTTTAATTTTTTGAAGACTCTCACAGTTTTTCATAGAGGCTGTACCAATTTACATTCCTACTAATAGCCTCTAAGAATTCCTATTTCTCTCATATCCCCCATCACTTGTCTCTTACCTTTTTGACAACAGCCATCCTACTATACATGTAGTGATATCTCCTTGTGGTTTTGATTTCTATTTCCCCAAGGATTAAGTGATGTTAAACACCTTGTCATGTAACTGTTGGCCATTTGTAATATGTGTTCCATTTCTCTGCCCATTTTTTAATCTGCATATTTGTTTTTTTTTCTATTGAGTTGTATGTGTTCCTCATATATTTTGAATATTAACCCCTTTTCAGATACATGATTTGCAGATATTTCTCCCATTTGGAAGGGTGCCTATTCATTTTGATTGTTTATTTTGATATACAGAAGCCCTTAGCTTGATGCAGTCCTATGTGTTTATTTTTATGTTTGTTTTTGTCTACTTTTGTATTTGTCATACACAAAAAGCACTCAGTTACTAATTTCAAGGGGATTTCCCCTATGATTTCTTCTAGAAGTTTTATAGTTTCAGGTTTCACATTTATGCCTTTCATCCATTTTGAGTTATTTTTGTGAGTGGTGTAATACAGGGAGCCAGTTTAATTCTTTTGTATGTAATATCCAGTTTTCCTAACACCATTTAATGAAGAGACCATCTTTTCCCCATTGAGTGTATCTGGCTCTCTTATCGATATTAGTTAACAGTTTATGCATGGGTTTATTTCTGGGCTCTCAATTCTGTTCATTATCCTGTGTGTCTGTTTTAATGAAAGTACAATGCTGTTTTGATCACTATAGCTTTGTAATCAGGAAATAAAGTCTCCAGCTTTGTTCTTCTTTCATACAGATTTTAGTACTGTTTTATTTACATAGAAAATGACTTTGGAATTTGACCTATAAGTAACATTTGACAAAGCTGACCATCTCTCTTTGAAACACCATTTTGTTTGATTCTCAGGATCTTCCTCTGACCTAGATATTTTACTACTAACGTGGACTCTCTTTTTGAGGTTTCATTGCTAATTCTTCCTCATCTCCATAAACCATTATGTAGTGCTTCACCCCAGGCTCCAGCCTCATACTTCTCTTTTCTATCTGCACTCACTAACTTGATTCAGTCAATCATCCTTTAATTAACATCTATATGCTAATGACTCCAAAATTGACATCTGTGGTGTATAGTTATGCCCTGATCTACAGATTTGTATATCCAGCTACTTACTCAAGGTCTGTACCCTGACACAGCATGGAAGTCACAAATTTAATGTGTCCCAAACCGAATTTCCAGTATCCCTATCATAAACTTGCTAATCTCAGTAAAGGAAACTGCATTTTTCACTTGTTCAGCACTCCAAAGTTTAAGTTATTTTTGATTGCTTTCTTTTCTCATATCTGACATTTGTCAGTGAATGCTGTCAGCACAAACATTAGCATCCGTTACTTCTGCTGGATCATCAAAAAAGCAAGAGAGCTTCAGAAAAACATCTATTTCTGCTGTATAGACTATGCCAAAGCCTTTGACTGTGTGGATCACAATAAACTGTGGAAAATTCTGAAAGAGATGGGAATACCAGACCACCTGACCTGCCTCTTGAGAAATCTGTATGCAGGTCAGGAAGCAACAGTTAGAACTGGACATGGAACAACAGACTGGTTCCAAATAGGAAAAGGAGTACGTCAAGGCTGTATATTGTCACTCTGCTTATTTAACTTCTATGCAAAGTACATCATGAGAAACACTGGGCTGGAGGAAGCACAAGCTGGAATCAAGATTGCCAGGAGAAATATCAATAACCTCAGATATGCAGATGACACCACCCTTAAGGCAGAAAGTGAAGAGGAACTAAAAAGCCTCTTGTTGAAAGTGAAAGAGGAGAGTGAAAAAGTTGGCTTAGAGCTCAACATTCAGAAAACTAAGATCATGGCATCTGGTCCCATCACTTCATGGCAAATACATAGGGAAACAGTGTCAGACTTTATTTTGGGGGGCTCCAAAATCACTGAAGATGGTGATTGCAGCCATGAAATTAAAACATGCTTACTCCTTGGAAGGAAAGTTATGACCAACCTAGACAGCATATTAAAAAGCAGAGACATTACTTTGTCAACAAAGGTCTGTCTAGTAAAGGCTATGGTTTTTCCAGTGGTCATGTATGCATGTGACAGTTGGACTATAAAGAAAGCTGAATGCCAAAGAATTGATGCTTTTGAACTGTGGTATTGGAGAAGATTCTTGAGAGTCCCTTGGACTGCAAGGAGATCCAACCAGTCCATCCTAAAGGAGATCAGTCCTGGGTGTTCATTGGAAGGGCTGATGTTGAAGCTGAAACTCTGATAACTTTGGCCACCTGATGCGAAGAGCTGACTCATTTGAAAAGACCCTGATGCTGGGAGAGATTGAGGGCAGGAGAAGGGGATGACAGAAGGTTGGATGGCATCACTGACTGAATGGATGTGGGTCTGAGTTGACTCGGAGTTGGTGGAGAGGGAGGCTTGGCGTGCTGCAGTTCATGGGGTTGCAAAGAGTCGGACACAACTGAGTGACTGAACTGAACTGAACTGATAACTTTACACCTTGTACCACCACCATTGCTACTCCCTTGATACAAGCCTTAATCACATCTTGCCCATATAAAATAGTTCTGCCTGTCTCCTTCTCTCAGCTTCTTTGCCTCCTTCTTACAGTTATTCACAGCACTAAAGCCATTGTGTTGTTTTATGATACCAGTCATGTTTCATTACTCTTTTGCCCAAATGCTCTACTGATTCGTGGGGTAAATATGAAGATGCACAATCAGGATCCCATCTAATGAGGAAAATGTGACCCAGATGTAGATGGTGTGGTCAGTGGGCAGCTTCAAGTTGTCACTCCCTCAGGAGCTGCTTCAACTCCACCTGCATTCAATGACTAGGCAAAGCAGGTCACTTTGGCCTGAAGTGGGACAACTCTGATGGACTGTATTTGTTCCAGAGACTCCAACTAGGTTGGTCAAGGTTTTTGTGAACTTGCATCATAATTTTTTTCTTCATTTAAAACTATAATATCATACCAACAGTCCTCTCTAGACCTCAGTTTTATTTTTCTCCATAATATTTAATATCTGGCATATCTTCTAATCTACAGATTTAATATGTAATCCCTTTCTACTCACAACTAGAGTATATTCCTCAGAAAAGCAGTAACTTTTTATTCACTGCTGTATCCCCTGTGTCTAGAAAATTTAGAAAATTGCCAAACTTGGTAGTCAATCAATAAATATTTTTCAGATTGAGTAATTATATAACTTACGTAATTATATATGAATCATTATTCCATATATTTGTCATTGAAGATAAGGAATTATATACATTGCATAAAGTTGAATATTACTAATGATAAATGTATTTGGAGACTAGCTTGGATGTAGATAAGGTTCATTATAGTACCAAGCACTCACAAAATACCTGCTTTTAGCACTGGCAACAGTGATGGTGTTATAGTAGTACCTACTGAATGCTCCAAGAACCAGAGAATACTGCTCTGCAGACCTTAATGGCTAAATCAAAAGTTGAAACCTATACGTTACCAAGACTGCTTTTATAGATTGTCAACCTGCAAATATTAGTATGTATGGAAATAACTGCCTAAAATAAATGTATAAATCACTTTGTTACTAGCTAGTTGGCATCTATAGAGTCAGGCTTTGAAATGAAATTCTAATAAACAGGGAGCAGAAAAGGAATGACCTCAAGGTCTTTCAGTCAAGATCCTTCTCTCTGGCATTAGGCCAGGTGCCCATTTGGAACTATCCCATGAATCTCTTAAAAACACTGTGCTCTTTTAGAGGTCAAGCTTTTATTCAATCAGAAGAAGATGGAGCTAGAAACCTCTACAAAACCTTGGAGGTTGGAGAGAAAAAGGAGGATATAAAGAAGATATAAAGAAAAGTCTGATCAGATGCTACCACATATTTTAGTCTGTCTTATTTTTCAGTATGGTCAACAGCAAACTCCTATTAAGAAATGATAGTCATCCCATCGAATAGGAATTTGCTATGTTACTAATGACCAAGAACTGAGTGTTTTCAAACAGCAACCATAGCAACCATTTATTTGCTCAAGATTCCATGGACAGGCAATTTGAATTGGTTTTGCATGGAAAGTTTGTCTCTGCTGATCCCATTTTGGTAAGACAGCTGGGATGGTTGGGAAAACTAAGACTCTTCTCCTAATGCTCCTCTATCTCATGCTTGGTCATATGCCAGTAGTTTATCCTAGAAAACAAGAGTGGAAGCACAGTTTCTCCTGAGGCCCTGGTTTGGAACTCTCACATATCAATCCCTGCCACATTCTACTGGACAGGGCATGCCAAGCCAAGAGACCGTTCCAGGATCAAGAAGTGGGGAAACAGACCTCACACTGCTTGAGTTGAGGAATCACAATGTTCTTATTTGTGTTTTCAACCTACCATTAACCTATATAATGAAACTGGGTCCTTTAAATCAGAATTAGAGAATACGAGTAAAGTCCAAGTATTTTATTTGTGGGTCTCCAGTTGTTGGGGCATTTGGCATTTGATATTCTTTTACTTTGGGCATTTTTTATTGATATATAATTCACATTTCATGAAATTCACCATTTAAGGTGTGAAATTCAATGATTGTTAGTATAGTCACAGAGTTCCATAACCATCATCATGATCTAATGCCAGATTTTATCACCTCAAAAGAGAAACTCATGCCCATTAGCAGTCATTCTACATTCTCCCCTCTCACAGCACCTCCCAACCATTAATCTTTTTTCTGTCTCTATGTATTTGCCTTTTTCAGATTTTATATAAATTAAATCACATAATACATGGCCTTTTGTGTCTAGCTTACCACAGTGTTTTCAGAGTTCATCCATACTGTGAGAGTATACAGTATTTAATTCCTTTCTTTGGCTGAATAATATTCTATTGTATGAATATACCAGATTTTATCCCTTCACCAGTTGATGGACATCTGGGTTGCTTCCACTCTGGGACTAATATGATTATGCTGTTATAGACATTTGTCTGCAAATTTTTGTATCAACATATGTTTTCAATTCTCTGTGGTATACATGGGAATTGGGATTGTTGAGTCTTGCTATACATTTTTATGCAATATTTTTTACTATATGAATGCTTGACTAAGACATACCGATGTGTTTTATACATTCTTATAAATACTGAGATGAGAATAAAATTCCATTTTTATATCTTATAGATGCTGAGATGATAATAAAATTTCAGTTTTATATTTGTTTCTAGTAGGGCAAGCCAAATGGAAAAGCTTGGAAGCCCTTATCCCAGTAAGTTCAAATTCACTACTGTGCTCCCAGCACAGGACAATGCTCCAGAGGCAGAAGCCAGAGGACAGTGATATCTGTCCCCATGACCGCGAATCCTATACATACCCCACCACTCACACAGACACACTTATTACAATAAACAAGGCATCTCTCTTACTGTCCTTTGGTGTTATTAATACCTCACAACTGAGGTCACTGATGTCCCCTATTGTTTGGAGGCACACACTGTGCTTCACATCAACCCATAGTGCCAGGTCTTACTATTTCTCTTATCATTGTCAAATCAAGGTGCTTTATAATGTTGCTACCTAAGAATGAGTGCAACTGTGTGGTAGTTTGAGCATTCTTTGGCATTGCCTTTCTCTGGGATTGGAATGAAAACTGACCTTTTCCAGTCCTGTAGCCACAGCTGAGTTATCCAAATTTGTTGGGATATTGAGTGCAGCACTTTCACAGCATCATCTTTCAGAATTTGAAATAGCTCAACTGGAATTCCATCACCTCCACTAGCTTTGTTTGTAGTGATGCTTTCTTTTCTGTTTATTTATTTATTTTTTAATTTTTATTTTTACTTTACAATACTGTATTGGTTTTGCCATACATTGACATGAATCTGTCTCGGGTGTACATGAGTTCCCAATCCTGAACCCCCCTCTCCCATCTCCAACCCCATACCAACTCTCTGGATCATCCCCGTGTACCAGTCCCAAGTATCCTGTATCCTGTATTGAACCTAGTGATGCTTTCTAAGGCCCATTTGACTTCACATTCCAGGATGTCTGGCTCTAGATGGGTGATCACACCATCGTGATTATCTGGGTCATGAAGATCTTTTTTGTATAGTTCTGTGTGTTCTTGC